>CABFWO010001684.1:95814-117306 GCA_902155825.1 Timema genevievae
TGTGTGAACGTGTGTGTGTGTGTGTGTGTGTGTGTGTAGGTGAAGGGGGAAAGGGGCAATAGAAGAGACGAAGCATCCATGCGTGGAAATTATATCGGCCCCTCCGAACACTGCCTCATATCGTAAAGTAAACCGTGTGATTCCGCCTCTTCTTGAAGAAGAAATACAGTTAAGTGGCCGGATACACTTCAATTTGTATAGAAAGAGTCTTTTTAAAAGCTACAAATATATATTTATATTTTTAGCCAAAATTTATAACACTTTTTTATATTGTTTATTTACTATATAGTGGTAGCACCGCGTCTTAACTACCTGTTTGGGTTACGACCTTTAGAATTAAAAAAAAAACTTTCTACTGATTCGTAAAAGAATAGAAATTCAACAAAGAATAAAATAAAACCTTGCGAAGAGGAACATAACTTTTGAAGATGGCTCAACAGATATTGAAAGGGTGGGTGCAGTGCAGGGTTTACAAAATGTCAATCCATTGGCTGGGTACGAAAAAAGTTTCACATGCATCAACTATTGTATCTGATGAATATGTTGAGCTTGAGGATTTAAAACAATTGTTGTAACATGTCTTTCAAAGGGTAACTTACAACATATGTATTCTTTAATTCGAAACTATTTTTCTAAACTGAATAAAAAACATAGGCCTATAATTAAACCAACACTTTTCAAACAATCGGAAAATACTATTTTTATACCCGTAAAAAATTAAAAAGAATTTATTGAAAAATAAAAGATAAAAAAAGTGAAAAAGTGTTGTGACATGCCCCGGTCTCCCCTATATTTTAAAATTTCACTTAAATGGGTTAGGGACGAATAAAGTAGAGTCTAGTGGAGGTGTACCCACATTTGCATGGATGTAGAGCGGTAGACTATTTTAGATACACTTCGGTGACTGAATGGCTTAAGGCAGCCGTGGGCAAACTCTGGCCTGCGACTTTAATTTATGTGGTCAGCACACAAATTTAAAACTTTAGTGATTTTTATTAACAAGAATGACAGATCAACTACATACTCAGTTCGTGTTTTTGAACGTGTTAACAAATGAGCAAGCTCGTTTATAATGTTACATGTGTACAAGTATAAGCTTGTGTTCACGGTAATTACAGTAGTTATGTGACTAAATAAATGTGTTTTTTGAGTGAAAATAAAGTTAATTATTTAAGTAAATTTATATTTTTGTCGTCACATGCGGCCCACTAGAGACCTTGCAGATTACCGTGTGACCCTTGGAGGGAAAGGTTTGCCGACTTCTGATCTAAGACTTCACCCTCGCGATAGATTAGACCGCCGATAACAGAGAGATCGGGGTTCAAATTCCGGTCAAGTGTATGAAGGGTGGCTTCCACTGAATGGTTTTCCACTCTCCCTCTACGCAAATGCGGATACACTTTCTATAAATTAAACCATCATCCCTACCCCATTAGTGTAATTAGTATATATGTTTATAACTTGAACAGGTAGTAAGACGTGGTGAGTAAAAAAAATATTGTTTTAGAAAAAAACAAACCCTGAGTATACCCAACTGGTATATGAACCCCGGTCTCTCTATCAGCATCAATTATTTTAGTTTTTTGTGATATTGACGACTTAGACCTTGTGGCCACCAAATAGCATAGGAAGAACATTTTCTGATATCTAGAACAAATACTAGATCTAATTTCACGTATTTATACTTCAAGTAATGTGAACTGCGGCTGTCACTTTTGATATATATTATCAATACCTATAAAATAACATTAATAATGAAGTAAGATACTATCAATATTTATAGGAAAAAATTATGTTTTATAAATGGCCCTTTCAATGAAAATTGGATTGTAGTTGGTGTACGATGGGTTTTTAATAAGCATCTGCTTGATCTCTGAGTGCGTAAGGGAGAATAGGAGGCCTGTAGGGGAGTGTGGTGTGGAGGGAGGGGAAAATACCACTCTAGGAAACCGAGCTTGACCAAAAAATATATTAATATATATATAAAAAAGAAATGGATGAATTTTGTTTCCATTTTAAAAGTAAGAGGAAAAAAAAAAGGTCAAAGCTAAATATAATTTACCCTCCATATACTTTTTTTTTGTTGTAAATTATTCACCATTTCACATTTTGTGAAATCGTGCGCTAAAGGAGATTTAAATGTTTAATTTGATTGATTAAAAAAAACGAAGTATACAACTATAAATAGAATTCAGGTAAAAAAAATCAGATTGGATTAAATAAATGTAATGCTTGTTTCAAATATTGTTTCGTTTATTTCCGAGTTTGTTCAAGTGCAAGAACTGTCATCTAATAATCTAAGAAAGCAGGGGGGAAGATTTTGAAATTTTAAATAATTAGGTCAGCCCTTAATTTTAATGGGGATGATAAGACCCATCTTACACCCCCCTCCATTTCTCTCCAATCCTTCCAAAGGTATCCATTCAAGAATCGAACTACCAGCACTCAAGTTAAAGGTGTTTGTAAACCAGCGTCGCTAAACGAATGGTTTGGATTATTTGAGTTCAATTTTTATAGTCAGGACCTTAATTGATATCTATTAAATTCACTAAATCTACTTTCACATAGGCCTATTTGGGTTACTCATACGTCAAGTCAAGCTCTCATATTTGAATCATATTTTCAATACCTATAAAATAGTTAAAGTGCTACTTAATAATTTTGGGTGCAAATTTTCTAAAATGCCTTCTATTTGAAAATTGTATTATATTTGTGCCATATTTTCACCTCTTGTATAATCATGATATTCAATACTAACCACTTTGGTGGCTTCACGGTCTAAGGCGCTACTCTCACAGTAGACTAGATTACCGATGGCAGAGAGATAGAGGTTCGAATCTCAGACTGGTGCACTGAGAGGGGTTTTCCAAAATGGTTTTTCCACTTTCCCTTTAAGCAAATGTGGGTACACGTCCTATCAATATAACCTTCCTCATCCCTAAAACCATTAATATAATTAGTATAAAAGCGTCTAACCCAAACGTGTAGTAAGACGTGATTCTAAAAAAAAAAATAATAAATTCAATATTGAGTTATCACTCTAAAAGTGACATCCTGAAGTATTGAAGAAAAAATTTAATGTTTTTAAAATTTTGTTGAATATTTGTCATGAGCATAACGGAATTTGATGAAAAACTTTTTAAATGGGGGAGAAAAAAAGTTGTCATTAAATTCCAGTACACCTTTGATAGATATTGAAAAACTGTTAAGGTCTTCACCATGTGAATAAAATTAAACTCTCATGTTTCTACTGGAGAAATATTTAATTTATTTTGACCACAAAATGTTTTTGCTGTAAAAACGGCAAAATAATCTGGACTTTTCTCGTGTTTCCTAGACTCCCCACCTTAAACTAAGACTCTCTCCTAGAAACACACCCATATTTTAAATCATAACATATAGTACGACACTGAGTGTCTCATAAGACCAAAGAGTATTCCGAGACGCTTCTATGTAGTACATAATGCATATATAGTGTTCATAATGCACGCGAGGAGGGTAAGCTTATATACGTAACTGTAAGTGTGCGGCGTTCCTCAGTTGATGTAACTTAATACAAGACGTGAGCGTTTCAAAGTGTTTTAGCGGTTGTAACTTGAAAAGCAACGCTCGCTCTCTGGCATAATCTGATATAGCTAGCTAGCTCTTTCCCTGAGGTAGAACTGGATACCTAGTTGGCTCTAAGAGGAGGTTCTATAAGGTAGGTGCTGTAGTTAGATAGTAAGCTAAACATACGAACCACTACAGAGCCATTCCCGAGCCCAAAGTTTTCATTAATAGCACATTTACCTGTTTCGGTGGCCACATGGTCTAAGGCGTACCCAACCCGTCGTGTTAGACTGGCCTGATAGTGACTGGGAGGTCGGGGTTTTGAATCTCGGTCCGAACCAATGAGGGGGTTGTTTCCTAAATGGTTTCCCCACTCTCCTTCCACGCAAATCTAGGTAGACTGACTTTAAAATGCTTCCTTCCTCATCCCTACAACATTGGAGTGATTTTACTATATGCGTATAACATAAAAAGGTGGTAAGACGCGGTGATAAAATAATAATAGTAATAATAATAATAAATGTTGGGTGACCTGGTGGTCTAAGGGTAGGGTGTCAGACTTCTGTGCTAACGGTCCGGGGTTCAATCCTCGGTCCCGGCACAGATTTATCTGATTGCCGAACCCCTCCTTCACCTCTGACAAGACGTGTATTAATAACAACTTGTGAATGTGAGGAATGCCAGGCCTCCACCGTGGTTCGGATTCCACGTTAAACTGTAGGTCCTCCATTTCATCTCACAATCACCCTACCATTACACATTAGCGTAAGTGCGTATAACCCGAACGGGTAGTAAGACGCGGTGCTAATAATAATAATAATAATAATAATAATAATAATAATAATAGCACATTTACCTGTTTAGGTGGCCGCATGGTCTAGGTCATCGCTCTCACAATTGACTAGACTGTCCATAACATAGAGATTGGGGCTCGAGTTCCGACTGATTGTTCTGAGGGTAGTGGTTTATAAAATAAGTTTTCCACTCTACCTCTATAAAATACCGCTAAACATCTTCTAAATTCAACATCCTCATTCATAGCCCATTAGCGTAATTAGTGCATATGCGTATAGCCTGAACAAGTGGTAAGATGCGGTGATAAAAAAATACGTTCAGACTCATCTGGTGTGATTTACCAATAATGGGGAGGTTGGGGTTAAAATCCCGGCTAAGTGAACTGAGAGACGTTTCTCCTAAATGATTTGACCATTCCTGGAACTTAATGGCAGGTACATTTCATCTAAATTATGTCTTTCAACTCCTTACCACAATATTGTAGTTAAACGCGTATAGCCCGGATGCTAAGATAAAACTATTATTTTGACTGTTATTTATGGAGTTAAGGTTCACATTGTTTTGGTGGAGCTTGTACCTGGCTAGCAGCTACTTTCTTTCAGCGCTTTTGCTAGCAGCCATTACCGAAACTTAATTAAATATTTTCCCCTCGCGGTGATATCTCCAAATGTCGCCCAAATATGCGCACCTTAAAACTCGTCTCTTCCCGCCATACTTTGTCCGGAAGGTGATGCTACACGAGGCGAAGAAAGGTTCACCATATTATTTTAAGGTGTTGTGTCGCTATTATTATATTAATTTTCATACAAAATGAAAGTATTGTAAAAGCAAGCATTTTGGTCCTCGAGATTCTGATTGATTTCTATATTTTATGTCCTCCCTCCATCCCAACTCTAAAACGGGGATCTTACAATTTTGTATGTCTCTAAGTGTGTCTGTCTGTCCCTCAGTGCTTGGGAGACTTTTTTAACTTACTTAAATGGATTTGTTCTAAGCTCGATATTTATATTTTATTAATTGGTCTTATCTCAAGATAAATTATGATTTTGATTCTAGTTTTAAGATTAAGGGTTATTCACTAATGACTGAATTTAGAAAATTCTAAAAATTTTCCAAAATAACTTTTAATAATTTAGTTGAAAATTTATATCTGGGTATTGTTTTAAATTATTAATAACACTTTGTACTTGATTTTTAGATAAAATTTGATTCAAGGTTAGTTTACCGAGTACTGAGTTTTGAAATTTTGAAATAATTTTCAAAATATCTTTAACAATTTCGTACAAAATGTGTTTCTGAAGAATGTTTCATATGGTGATTAAACTAATATATATTTGTTTTTATGAGGATTTTTTTAGCACCGCGTCTTACCACATGTTCGGGTTATATCTTTATGTACTAATTACTCTAGTTGTTTTAGGGATTAAGAAGGTTATATTTAAAAGAGGTGTACCCACATTTGCGTGAAGGGAGAGTGGAAAAACATTTTGAGAAAAACACACTCAGTACACCCGACCAAAATTCGCAACTCGATCTTCCCGTCATCGGAAGTCTAGTCTAATATGAGAGTAGCGCATTAGACCATGCGGCCACCGAAACGGCTTGAATATTATTAATGAGTATGTACCGTTGCAACGATACAGCACGCCTACAATTCCCCGCCACCCAAGTCCGATGCCTCGATTACCCCGTTCAAGCGGACGATGTGCCCGTTCAACCGACAACAACAAACCACGCCACTACAAACAAGTGGTCAACGTGATGTGAACTGTGAACCACGAGGTTTTCTCTCAAACACCCCCATGCCTGGACGCTATACTCACTGCACAGGTGCGGCTTTCAAGGGGAAGAAGTGACAGCTATTCCAACAACCCCGTTCCCCCCTACATGGAAACCATTAACTACAGATGTATTACGCATGCGCAAGACAGTTGGGTGCTCGTTTAATCGTGTCTGGTGATCGCATCGTGGACGGTGTGTCGAGTGATGCCTCCCCACCCTATTTCCCCATTGAGGAACGTCTGCATATAAGCCACAACCCAAGCGTATTCTGTAATCTTTGATCTTGGACAAATATTAGGAGCTTACTAACAATGTAAGTTGGAGTTATTTTTAGTTATTTTAGCAATTGATAAGGATCTATACATTGATTAGTTCTTAACGCTAAATCATGTTTCGGCCAAATCGTTTATTTTTGTTTATTTACAAAATTAGGAATTAGAGAACTCGTCCGATTTATGTATTATCTCTGCTTGATTATAATATGAAGCTCACAAACGAAATAACGTTCATGATGATAATAATTGTGGCATTTAATATTTCAAAACTCTTTGACTTGAGCGGGAACTTTTGCGCGTCCTTAGGACTTAGGCTTAAGAATTGATATTTCTCTTTAATATATTATACAATTGAAGGTATTGTTTGTATTTGTGATCGGCTTCGTTTCTTATTATCATACATGTTAGGTCTTGCCCGCTTCTCGGGACTGGGATAATATTAATGCCTAGGTTTATTCGTGTTTGTATACTCATGAGCAGAACTATTAGGTATTTACTACTAGTCTACGAGGGACCATTTTAGGAGCTTTATATAACTAGTGTGATGTTCGATACCAGAGTAGAATATATATATTTGTTTCGGGTATATTATTTTACTTATTAGGGTTTACCGCCCCACGTGTATCTCTTGTGCCAGGTCAGGGTTCATGGTTAGGTTGAGATATATCATTATATGCCGAGTTAGAAGACGCCTGGTAGCCAAAGTTAATATTTTTGAGTAAGTGTTACATAGTTCTTATAAGCATCCACTTCTCGGATTTGTATTTACAGTTATTGTCTTATGAAGGCTGAGGCCGTAGTATTTAAATTATCCTATAAGTCTTTATTATTTAATTGCGAGTTGTTACTGATACCCTATATAATCTATGTTGTTTATTTTTGGTATTATAATAAATTTGCCTTATAGCCTCTGGTCATTGTTAATATATATATTATTTCTTTACATCTTTTTTACATATTACTACCGTATTTCTATATATGAATAGAGTGACATTGCTGGTCCACCCTTTAATTAAGTCACATGATAATGAAACTTGGGGCACTACATTTGGTGTGTCAAATGAAACTCCCCTGCTGATCTATGTCTTTGTATTATTTCTGCACCTTGCTCCTTACTATAGCTTGTAGGTTAGTCACTTTAGGGTAACTAGAGAGCATGATGGTGAAAGTAGTTTACTGATAAAATTTTTTGAGAATTTTATTAAAACAAAGCAAATATAATATACCGGAATTTAATTACGATTGTGTCGAACCGTTTATTTTAAGAAGAAAAAACTGCTAATCATAGTTTCTCTACAGTAAAAACTTATTCTGAAACAATATCTCGTGAAATTTATTCATACAGTGTTTAGCCACCATCGTTTTAGTCAAATGACGATGAAAAGTTTTTATGTACCTTTATATTATACTCAATTTTACGTTATTGTTAACTTTATATAAATTGTGTTAATATAATTGATTATAAATGTTATAGTATCTGTGGACTGTAACATGTTCAATGAAGATATTTCACCAACAAAATGATATAAATAGTTGTTGGTAAAATTGTGGACTCGCTGGTAACACAACCAGAGTCTTCCGGTTGCAAGCTTACATATACTAATAATTTAACGACCTTTGAGATAGAGTTAGGCGTCGATAATACACAATAATTGGGGATCGACCCAGTCTGGATTTTCTAAAATACTGTACCTATACCAAAAAAAAAAGCATAGATGGAATACTTATTAAAACTCAGTGTTAATATAGAAATATGTTTGCTTTATTTAAACATTTTTGTTGTTAATAAATATCACAAATTCTGAAGGAATATATAAAATATATCTACAAAAAAGTCTCCAATTTTTTTAACAGGGGTTGAGTTGAGTTTTTTTGGAGGCCATATCCCTAAAATTGATACCACTGTGATTATTTTTATAGATAATATTTTTCTTGGTGATCCAGATTGTGGATGATTCGTATTTTTGACGTCCGAACTATCGATGCTCTGCTGTAAATTTAAATAATTGTTTTAAAAATGCACATTTTAATAAAAACTATGCCTAATACAACTCACTTGATATGAAATGTTTTTTCTACTTGCACCTATACCAATCCCTAGAATTATCACTAGTAGTTTAATTATTTAATTCGCTGTTCAAGGCTAAGTTAGTTATATAATAAGATTTTAATTTTATCGTGGTTTTAGAGTATATACATGAATAGTTCTCAACATCGAAAAGTATTCCTATGTTTATCTTATAGCTGTCAACATTGACATATACTGTCAAAATGAAAAACTAAAGACCACGACTTTAGAAGTGAAAGCGCGTTAAAATAATTCCTTTAAATATAACAGATTATCAATCAAAAGTTATATACGAGCATAGCCCAGATCATAAAACGTACACATATTAAATTAAGTAGTTCTATTTGTTGTTGACCTCTGTGGTCTTGGGGTAAGGTTCTCACCTCAGGATCCGATGTTCGTGTGTTCAGACACAGCATGGGTCGACGGATTTTTCTACAGCTATAAAATCCGTAGCACAACTTCCTTCGGAGGGAAAGTAAAGCCGTTGGTCTCATGTCAATTCTGGCATGTAAAATAACCTTGAAAGGTATGTAAAAATACCTCTCCCGGTAGAATTGACAGGCTCTTTCGCTCTCCCTTATAAACATTCTCGTGAGTTGATATAATCAGTAGGTTCAGTAAATGCATCTTAAATACCTGAGAAAAAAACTAAAGCATTGTTTCTATCTATCAGATCTTCCTATGAAAATTTAACTGTAAAATGTTTTTATGAATCAAAGCTCTATAAATATTCATTCTTTACTGATTGATAAACACTTTCATTAGAAAATGTCCTAATTCGAAAAGTGACGGTAAGGTACACCCAATATCAGCTCTGAGGGAACTGCAGGTCTTATGGAGAAAAACTTTATCTTCGCGCTCTCTCGGTTAACTGTTGCCAAATCTCCTCGCTATCAGTTATGTGGGAAGTAAGAGGTAAGGAGCTACTGGCAACATCGACGAACCAGCGTTGCGAGACATGTATTATATTTAAGGGAAGAATGTCAACACGAAAACAAGAAAATGACAACGCTGTCTCCCAATAGTGGCCATGCAGCTCCCTCAGAGATGATACGCCGTGTAGCTTATTAAGTTGGGATGGAAGGGGACGCGAGAAAAGATCAGTGGTTTTTTTTCGGTTTTTATGGCAAAACATTATTTTTGGCCAAAATTAATCGACTATTGCTCTTGAAGAAACGTAGAGCTTAATTTTCATCGTATGGTGATAACAACAGTTGTTGAATATCTGTCATGAACTTAGCTGAATTAAATGAATAGGAAAAGTTGCCATTAAATTCAAGGATACCCTTGACAGATATTAAATAAATTTTGAGGTCACTATATGAAGAAAATCAAATTCTTCGTTTATACTGGAGTCATATTTGATTTATTTTTGACCAAAAAAATGTTTAAAAACTTTGAGGTTTTTGATCCCCGTATAAAGTAAACTCATATCAATTGCTTAGCTACTGAGAAAGTTAAAGAAACACCGCCTTAGACCGTATGGACACTAACGTGGAGATAAATATATATAACTTGCACCGTGTGGAATGTCCTTTTTGAAAGTGTCCATCCGAAGGGGTAATAAATTAGGTGTTGGGTAACAAGGTGCGAATTTCTGAGGAACATGCCATCATGACGCGAGGAAGGGACGTTTCTTCGGAGACAGTTGGTACCCTTGGAGTAGGCGTACCTCGTGTTATAACGTGTCAGAGCATGCCAGAAAATTGTTGTACACAAACGTTTATTGGACAGCCTAAGTAATTTCAAGATTTACAGTCCAATTTTCGTAAGAAGAACCTTATCTGACAGCTAGAAAATCTACGTGATCTACTTTCACCTATCAGTGGTCAGCTCATGTGATATGCATATGTCACCCTTTGGTAGACATTATCAATGTAACACCGCTTCTCCTATCTGATAGAATAAGTGACGAATACATTAACAAAATATATACAAACAAGGAAAGGAAGGAACAAGCATAAGAGAGAGATATACATGTTTAACAAATCAGTTTATTTAAATTCAATTTGGTGAAATGTGAGATGATAAATTAATGAGGAATTAATGACTGGGGGCTGGATGTTGTGGCTTTCCTAGATTTAAACTATTTTTAAAGTCGTTTACTAATATAATTAGTCGATTCAAAAATTGCGCGTTGAATACTTACACATTTTTTTTTGCTGTCAATTTTTATTTGGTAAAAGATTATTTATACGGAAATATGACTATAGATTTGTATTATTTAAGCAAATAAGGTGATTTAGATTAGAACGCAAGCTAAGTTCAGTATTTTTTTCCAAAAGTTTTTATAACAAAATTTTTTTTGTGGTAAAATAAATATAATACTGCTTCATTAGATAATTTTAGTTCAATTTTATACACATAGCTATCTCAAAAGTTCTGGAATATTTTTCATGAGCATTGTGAATTTGAACAGAGATTTTTATAAGTAAGAATAAAACGATTTGCTTAAATTCCGCAATGTTAATGACAAAATATTTAAGAACCGTTAATATGTTAATGTGTAGAAAGTTAAACTAAACACATCTTCTGAAGTATTTGATTTACTCAATAAAAAAATTAAAATGATAAAATACTGACCTTAATTCACATTAAATGACACAATTTTATAAAGGAAAAAATCTTGTTACTCTTTAGGGTGCATTAAAATAAACATAGAAGGAGATCAGGTAAAATTTCTAGAAATAAATAATGTTATTTATGTTAGTTGTCCCTTTTACATGTTCCTGTCAATGTGTTCTGTCATTATTCAACGTTTACCTTGTTCTCTGTTTTGTCTTTGAATATCCTCTCTCAGTCTAAGTATCTTATTAAAAACAACCCTTATAAAGCAGTCTAAAAATCTCCTTAAAATAAACCATCACTAAACAGTTTAGACAATTCCTTAAAATCAACCCTCATAAAACAACCTAGACATCCCCTTAAAATACACTCTCATCAAACAACCTAAACATTGCCTTAAAATCAACCCTCATCAAAAATCTACACATCTCCTTAAAATCAACCCTCATCAAAAAACCTAAACAATTACTTAAAATCAACCCTCATCAAAAAACCTAGACAATTACTTAAAATCAACCCTCATCAAACAACCTAGACATCTCCTTAAAATCAACCCTCACCAAAAAACCTAGACAATTCCTTAAAATCAACCCTCATCAAAAAACCTAGACAATTACTTAAAATCAACCCTCATCAAAAAACCTAGACAATTACTTAAAATCAACCCTCATCAAACAACCTAGACATCTCCTTAAAACGAACCCTTTTCAACCAATCTAAGCCTTAAAAATAATTTTAATCAAGCAATCTTAGATCTTCCTCTTTTAATATTTTAATACAATTAAATTTTAGTTTTTAGTGTGTTTATTCAATGTTATTAGTAAATAAAAACAAGAAACCTAACTTGAACATCTTCCCTATTTAATTGAACCATGAAAAACTGACCTTGCAGAGCAAATATAAATTTCAACCCCGCGGAAATAGGAACGTTATTACCGCTTTACGTTACCACACATCTCAATTTGAGGTTTATTCCAAAATTCTCTTTCAAGGTAAACCAGCTTCCTATATTTTATTTCTCTTTTTATCGATTCCCCCTCCCTCTCTCTCTCACGCTTCGTACTTCATGTAGTTCGATGTATTCAACAAGAAAGAAAATGCGGCGATTCGTTTTATGAATTCTTGCGTCGTTACAACGAAGTTATTTTACCCTTCTTTTTTTAACCCTTTTTTTTAACCCTTTTTTTTACGTACTCATGTATCTTGTAGGTTAGATTTCTTATTTTTGATACACCAAGGAGACAGACTTGAGATATCTTAATGGCCTACTCCATAAAACATTCTCTAGATAAGTTTTGGCATTTGCTTTATGACCAGCCAGTCAACCGTAGACAGACCTGTGAGATTCTCTCATAGGAAAAAAATAAATAAATAACAACCCTTATGTTTTTTAAACGTGTTTTACTATTTTTTACACCCTATTTATAGTTTCATTTCTGTCAGAAATTTGACTAAAACTGTCTCTCTCTATATATATTATTGCGTTAAGCACCAATATTATTAAAGTACTATTTTAATGGATAGGTAAAGGTAGGGTGTTTCAAAAGAAATTTACCCACATTAATATGGAAAAGGGATGTGTAAATAACCCTCAAAACATCCATCCCAAGATTCGAACCTAGACCTCACAGTCATTGGACATACGGTTTACTGATAGCTTAACGTCATACACAGCGTGACCATTGGTATGCGTTTTAAATTTTTATTATTTGATACATTCTCAAATGCTTAAGAAACTAGTTAAAATTATTGTATGCGATATTATGATAATCTATTAATTATATATCAATCGTTTATTTATTATATAATTATTTTAGTGTACATTTTATTTATTTTAATGTTTAAGAAATAACTATTTTCTCAATTTGAATTGAAAATTATATTTTGATTCCATGCTTGCAAGATCAATAAATTTTACATAGTTTATTTACTTACACTCTTCTGCTATTTAATTAATCATATACAATTATACGTATTATAATTTTTATTTTAGTTATAAAAACACTTGAGACTCAAAGATTTTTTTTAGAATTTAAATTAAAACTTAATATTAAATAAAAATAAAGCTCACAATAATTGGTAGAAACTATTTGAGGAACATCTTATTTAGTTTACCAAAACCATTCCATTTTTTTCCAAAATTAAAATCTCTTTATAAAAAAAATCAGCCAATACATATTTAAATCTCCATTACTCATTTCTCAAACAATTCATACGTTCCTTACGGTTCACCGTTCCATAATACGGAACCTACGGGCCTTAATTTCCCAAGAGTCGACAAGTCTAAAGGTATTTTCTTTGTTTGTAATCTCAGGCGACACACAGCCTTTAAAAAGGAAGAAAATGGACCCACAGAATTATAAATTTTTCTTAGCCTCTCCGTCTCCAAGTTTGCTCCATATCCCCCCACCCCCTCCCACCCCCCTTCCAGAAACCCCAACCCTGTACACACACACAATAATATCTTCCCAGGAGCAGCGATGCAATGTGGACCACATCTACCGTTTCACAATGATATGAGCTCATCGTGCGACAAACTTCAAATAAAGAACAGACTTTTTTGTTTGTTGACTCTGCTCTTAAAGCTTAAAGATTTCGCCTGGCGTCTTTTCCTTTCCACGTAATACTTCCCATAGACCCATAGCATATATGTGTGTTTACTACCACTACTTGTGGTACAACTTACTATTTGTTTGGATCTGTGCAAATACCACATTTTTGCTACTATATTCTTATTTCTAAAGTTTTTGTGGGGGCTTTTTCTTTTTTTTTGTGAATTTCTTTTCACTCCACCTGTTCCGAACGAGTTTTTTAATTTAAAACATATTAGAAACAGGAAACATTTAATTGAAACTTTTCCTTCTTCTTACTACCCTTCCACCGGTTAATACACTTATGTACTAAATACGCTGATTGTTTTAGGAATTAAGAAGGTTATATTTAAAGGAAGTGTGCCCGCATTTACGTGGAGGAAGAAAGGAAAACAGTTTTTGAAATAACCACCCTTATTACGCCCGACCAAGATTCGAACCTCGATCTTCCCTTCTTCGGCAGTATAATTTACTGCGAGAATAGCGCGTTAGACCATGTAGCCACCAAAAATGGGTTGATTAATTATTACTCGAAATACGAATTTATGATTGAATTAGAGCTGAGAAAATCAGTGACTTAATATAAATTTTGAGACAGTACCGTTTAGAGCAGTATTTTCTTCCAAACTTTCGTCAGTCGAGTTACTTCTTTCAGGATTGTAGCATAATGAAAGCACCCTTATAGTTATTCGGTACCTTTACAGTTATTCATACAAATAAAACCCGAACAAACACCAGCTATATGTCGTTTGAAATTTCTACAAATCTACTTTAATTTGTTTATTAAACTTGATATTATTAAAAATAAATATTGTGATAAATAAAACTTAGTTGATGCTTCTCATACCACCTGAAATTCTTTTTGTACCACTTGGGGTACGCGTACCACAGTTTAGTAAAAATTGTTCTAGAAAACATTGTAAAAAATCAACGTAGGTAATTTAACATTGACAAAAGGTCACCATATTTTTAAGAGTTATCAAAATATAAACAATTGACTAAAAGTGGCCGCCGTAAAGAACACAGCTTGGATATATTTATCCGTGAACCACGTCTTACTACCCGTCTGGGATAATCTGCATCCTGGTAAGGTATAGAGATGAGAAAAGAAACAGCTAAGTATAACCGCATTTGCTTGGAGAAAAGATGGAAAATATATTCAACGAAAATAAACCCTCATGACAACCAACTGGGATTTAAACCTCAACCCCGTGCGCACGGTGCAGGTTACATCACTATTAGGTTATTTTGAAACACGAGATAAAGTAATTTACTAAAAAGATCTGCGCTTTTTATGGAATATATTAAATAAGTTTACTAGGTCTCTTTTCCCTCCTCATTATGTTTTCAACACTTTAAATAACATAGCATTTTTAATTTGAAGAAGTGCTAATAAGCTAAAAAAATAAGTTATATTATTATTAATAGGTGTTCTGTCTTACGAAAGTTTTGTCAGTGAAACTTAGACCTCCAAAGCGCTGTCCTCTGCCTCCTCCTTCAGTTCCCAGAATTTTCTTCTTCCCTTCAAGTCATCTGGTATTTGAATCCTCCTCCTTCCTAAGCTCCTCTTTCCCTCAACCTTTATTTCTATGAAGTCATGTAGAAGACAGCTAAAAAAAAAGTTTACTAAGCACAACCTAAAATTATTCTTATCCCATGTCTAAATTAGGCGTCGGATGAGCTTTATTTATAAGTTTAACAGCTGTGTAACAAATTTAGTCCACGATTTTCTTTTTACTGCATAAGCAGAAACAAACTTAGTTCCTTTCCGTTTTTAAGTTGTTCCCGTAATCCTTTTTACAACCCCTACACCCTAGCTCAACCCCTTATTTCCCACGTAAAGAAGGGGAGGATGGGGGTACGCGCAATCATCAAACTGTAATCAGAGAGAGAGAGCAGTAAATCACGAACCTAGATGAAATTTCTAGACATCTAGATGTGGCCCAACATATGGTGCGAACGTTCTGTGGACTAGAGCATGTAGCGTTTTAGAAATAAATTATCCTCCCTACCTTTTCCTATATTCCAAGATATTCCTTAGCTGTAGTTTTAAACTAGTAGTTCTGTGACCAGTAGACATCTCTACCTCCATTTAAAAAAGATCTAAGTATATTACTTTAAGAATCATATCATGTTCTTAATCGTTCGCTGCCACAGTCTTAAGATTTCTATTTGGATTTCAATTTGTAATATCTTCTATAATTATTTCTTCTTGAGTTTTAAGTTGATATTTTTACTTTATGTTGACACCTCGGAGAGAAAGTATTGTGATATTAAAAAATATCGAACTCGATATTTTGATAAATGTCAACGTTTCATGACCTCCTGAAACAAAAAAAAAGTTGGTTTTTGCAATGTCGTTTGTCTGTTTGTACCTTAGGCTAGAGCCGAAACTATTTTACTGATTGGGCTAAAACTTGGTATCTGGGGATTTAATAAGATCCCTCCGAGAGGTATTTGGAATTAGATATCCAACCCTAAATTTATGGCTAGTTTAATGACGGGCGAAAAGAGAAAAAAATAATTTCTAAAAATTCGTTTTAACGATTTTGATTAAATTCGTTCGATTCCCGTGTCCAGGTGTCATTTTTCAATTTTCAGGATATGATATCTAGATGGAGAATTAGTCGATAAATGCATAAATAATAGCTTCGGCTATTTGATTCTTGGATCTTGATTAAAGTTTATATCTAGACTCTGTTTATAATTTCAAATAAGATAACAACTTTCATTTTCTCATGGAAACTACTTTCAGAGTACTTTACATAAAGGAAATCTTCCAATTTTCATAATTTCTTCGCAACTACTTGCTATTTGAGGTACGAAATAACTTATCATTGTAAAGTTGTAATACTATTAAAGATAAAAATATTTTATTTAAAATGTATTTTCTATAAAAGCTCTAATAAGCTAATATGCATATTTTTACATTCAGGTCTTTGGAAATTAATTTGATTCTTATGCTCTTTGGTGGACAAATATGTTTCTCTTTAATCAATTTTTTTATGATGGTGTTCCTAGTTCCTAATGCCATAGAGTAGGTAAGAAACAGTGTATATTATTTCATTTATGATCTTTGATGTAGCGTTTCTATAACTATGTATAAGCTTTTTATTTTATTTAACAAATCTTACGAGTAAATGTATATTTTAATACAAAAGTGGGAGAAAGTCTGTGCTCTGCATCATACCAATTATTTTCCTGGTGATCAAGCTAAATTGAAAACCAATGGTAGCTATACTCAATCAGTTCTTGTGTATCTGTCATGACTCAAGAGCATATTGGCATTAGATGACAAATTTTTAAATGAAGAGAAAAGGTTATTTAAAATTTAACCTACTATTTTTCTTTGTATTCATAGACTTTATATTTATCCATTTGTAATTCAGTATTTTCATTATAAATTGATTTGAACATTTTCAGATTGAAGGTGATGGAGTAAAATGGGTGAGTTTTGTTTTGGATTATTTAAATTAAATTTACTAGAAAGTGTATTGTGTAATATTTATTTAGTTATACAATTCATAACTATTCTCTGTAGACACTTCATCGCGTATAATATTTATAATACAAGGAAATAAAAAATAAGACTTTTAATTTGTCAAAAAGCCATTTACGATATTTAAAGAAGGTTTGAATTAGTCAATGTGGTTAGAATATAAGATAATAGTTTTAACTATTTAAATATAAATTTTAATAATATCACTTTAATAATCTTTTTTTTATTCATTCTTTATTTCCTTTTTTACCCTTGCTAAGAAGTAATATTTGAACAACATTGACTTGTCGTTTTAAATTTCAAGGTTTACTTTCGACAAATTAATAGTCAACGTACTAAAAAAAAAACATTTTAAGCACCTACTTTTAAAATAAAAATCTTAAAATTTACGAGTCGTCTCAAGAGATAAGCTCTATTTTTCCCCCAATCAAGTTTTACTCTTTTAAAGTTTTAATTACACTAAGATTTATGTGTGAATAAAAAAACAACTAAAATGGAGCAGGATTAAATTTGACACACAACACATTAAATTTTTTAGAACTTCACCCTAAACGTTCTTAAAATCGGTGGTAACGATTTGTTTTTAAAATTAAAAAATATTAATTTTAATTCTATTTTGTTCATTAATTTGTATTTAATTGTATACAATTATATACAATTTTTGTTGGCACCATGTCTAACTACTCGTTCGAGCTATATGCTTACGCACTAATTACGCTAATAGTTTTAGAAATTAGGAAAGCTATATTTAAAGGAAGTGTACCCAGATTTGCTTGGAGGGTGATGGAAAACTATTTTGGAAACATGACCCTCAGCACACCAGACCAAGATTTGAACCTCGATCTCCCCGTCATCAACAGTCTAGTCTACTGCAAGAGTAGCGCCTTAGACTATGCAGCCACCAATGTGGGTTAGACATATTTAACTCTACCGACTTGTCAATAGTAACGTCTTAAGTATGACTGAATTATTTGAATTCCTAGCTTAAATATGGGAAAAAAAAGGTTTGGTACTCTGGTTGATAGAAAACTTGAAATTTCTTTTTTCGCTTCTATGATATATTTCAACATGTTTTTACCAAATACATTTATAAAAAGTCATTATGATAGCTATACACAATGAATACAATTGGTTTTTTTATTTAATTTTGGGAATTCTCCAATATAATGGTCGTAAATTATCGTCGGAGTAGACGCCCATTACGGATTCGAGTCAGTTGCAAATGAAAAGCATTCGTAGCAGACGTACGCTGAATCTGTTTTATGATCCGATTCCATTTTTTTGGTAAAAAAAATAATACAAAGGATAGGTCTATTGTTTTAGAGATTCATTTGCCCTTCACGATGAATAAAGATTTTTTTTTTCAAAACTCTTACTGAACTCATTTACACCCTTTATAGACAAGTTGGATAAGGTAGCTGTCTATTTGTTTGTCTGTTTTATCGATGTAATGGAGTTTGGGGTTGTAAACTTGAAAAGGTTTATTTTTAATTAGGGGTATTTAACGTGCACTTTATGAACCGACTAATTATATGAGCATGCGACTTATAAACCAACTTAAATCCAGAACAAACACAACATTCAGACTTCCTTCTAGCCGTTAGTTCATCACTTTGAAAGGAGTAACCTACATTTCACCAAATATATACATTTTCCGATCATACCAGAAATGGATCCTAGGACCCTTAAATTACTGGGCAGACACGTTACTGACTGAGCTAAGGTGTCGAAACCATCCAGGGTTACCACATATGATTTTTCCTAAAGGTTTTTTCACTTTATATTTATGCGAATGAGTGTAGTTATACTCTTAATTCTAGCATCTTCATCTCTACCCCATTAGTGTAGATATTTGAGTAACTCGGACGGGTAGTAAGCTGCCGTGTAGGAGAAAATAAAATGTAACGTGCATTCCCTTCACCTAATTAAAGATAAATCAATACATTTATTGGTGGATATTACTAATAGGCCAATGTCTTGCTATAAACTCCCTTGGAACCGCTTCAATGGCCGAATGGTCTAAACCCAGACGTCACTTTTATATTAGACTGGCCTGCTGAAGGCGAATAGATCGGAGTTAGAATTACTGTCAGGTCTACTTAGGGTGATTACTCTTAAATGTTTTCCCCACTCTCCTTCCATGCAAATGTGGGTAAAGTACCTCTAAAATTCTTTCTTCCTCATCCCTACACAATTAGAGTAGTTATACGTGTAGTCTGAACAGCAGTAAGACGCTTGGAATTTACAGGAGATCGAGTGATGGGGGGGGGGGGGTGGGGGTGTTGTTTGGGGTGTAATGCGGTTTNGGGGGGGGGTACGTGTGTTGGTTTGCGTGTCATGCTGTATGTGTTGCCTATCCCTTCAGGTGCATAGAGCTCCAACCTTGACGTCTAGTAGCACCACCATTTGGCGTCACCGAACCCGGGTCAACTGCGTGGAAATAATTGTCTTGTCACCCCCTACAACCTGTATGATTTTTTTTTTGCCTGGAGATATTAATAATCCTGTATATTTATAGATGATATTTAGTGAGATATTTCAAATATGTTCAAATTACATCGAAGTTTTCTTCTTATTTTTGAAATGTTTCCAATACGCGAACTTTATTATTAGTGCCAAAATTGGATTAAAGGGAATTTTGGCTTCGACCTTGACGTACACATTTTGAAAGCTTCGCACACCCTGTTAAAATAACACCTATAATATAGTGTAAAAGGTTTGTATTTTTCTTAAGGGGACCTTCCTATGGAAATTGGACTGGATCTAATTAATATTATTTCCAAACACATTATAACTGTAACGAAATGGATGTCGATTGCTTTGATAAACTGTTACATTATCACTAAATGTTGAAACGCTATTCATCACTCAGCTATTTAACTAGGGAGATAATTACGTTTCAAACGGAACATGGTTCAGGGACGAGATATATCGGGAACAATTATAGTGTTATATTGAGGACAGGTCTAAACGCTCTTCAGGGGGCAATACGTCATTTCAGGGGGATCTCGGGTTTTAATTCAGTGAGCAGTCGACTTTCACATATTAACAACCAAATGGTAGTTCCCAAAACAAGAACGACTGAACCTTATGTGAGATGGGTCACCATGAGCTGAGATAGGATGGAGATCACCTCAAATTAAGGTGGAAATGAGGGCGAGTTAAGGTGAAATGAAAGTCATCGAGAGTTAAGGTGCGGCAGAATGGAGCGCGAGTATTTTTACAGTTTTTATACCATTACTTTTTTGTGGCCAAAATATATCAAATATTTCTCCAGTATCAACATAGAGTTTAGTTTTATGCACATGCAAGTATCAACAGATCTTGAATATCTGTAAAGGGTGTCCTGGGATTTTGTCAAAACTTTTCTCCTTATTTACAAAGTTTTAACAAAATTCCAGGACACCCTTGACAGATATTCAAGATCTGTTGATACTAGTATGTGCAGAAAACTAAACTCTATGTTGATACTGGAGATATATTTGATTTATTTTAGCAAAAAACTTTTAATTCCATAAAAACTGTAAAAATACTTGTGCTCCCTTCGGCCACACCTTAAGGTGGAATAAAGTCACCACGAATTAAGGTGGAGGGAAAGTCATCACCAATTAGGGTGGAGGGAAATCACCGTGCATTAAGGTGGAAGGGAAGTCACTGCGAATTAAGGTGGAAGGAAAGTCACCGTGAATTAAGGAGAGGCAGGAGGGATGGATGTCACTGATTATTAGTTTTTCCCACTAACAAATTTGATTAAAAAGTAAGTTATTTAAAGACAAGTTTACAGATAAATAGCTCTACAAATAAACAAAAACTGGTACTAAATAATTAAAAATTAAACTCAACAAATTTTAAATGTCGAATTTTTCAAACAAATGTAACTGTCCAGGACAAGTTGATACTTATCGTCAATTTACTATTTTTTTTGTTTCAAAAAATAAATTAATAAATATATATTCACTATAGTTTTGCTAATTGTTTTATATATATATATTTTAAATGTACCTAAGAGAACTTTTAAATTTGAACAAAGCACGCATAGACTACTACAGCCTCCTTGTAGGAGAGGAGAATGAGGGGGGAAAGGATCATGGTAAATTACAGAAAATAAAGGGGTTGTGATGAAGAGATAGGGGAGGGTGGTGGGGGTGGATAAAGGAGTTTAGTAAAATGGGGTAGTGGGGTAGAATGACCGGGGAAAGAGGGGAGAATGAGAGAGCCAAAAAAAAAAAGGGAAAGCCGATAATGACCAGCATCTTTTCTTTACCCTTCACAATTCGTGTGTCTTATGGGAAGGTGAGGGTCTGGGGTGGAGTGGTTGGGAGAAAAAAAAGGGTGGCTTATGGGGGGGGGGGGGGGGTTCCCCCT
>CABFWO010001684.1:121395-144079 GCA_902155825.1 Timema genevievae
CCCCCCCCCCCCCCACTTCTTTTAGATCAATGTGAATTCGTTCTTTTTCCGATATAGAGGTAACGTATTTAAATGTTAAACTCTTTATATTGTTCTTGAACAGCTGAAAAAGAACATGCGATACAATCATTTGTGTGAATAGGACACATATAACTTTTTTTGATTTAAACTCTGACGTAAACATTTTGGTTATGTATTCATATATATTTTTTTTATAAGTATGACTATCTGCCTATGATTTTTTTTTCATCACCACATCTTACTACCCGTTCGGGTTGTACGCAAATGTAATAATAATACCCGCCTTGGTGGCGTAGTTGGCTAAAGCGCTAGTCGTGTTGAGCTCGACCATCGAGGACGGGGAGATCGAGGTTCGAATCTCGGTCGGGTGAACTGGGGGGGGGGTTTCCTAAATGATTTTCCACTCTCCCTCCACGAAAATGCGGGTTCACTTCCTCTAAATGCAACCTTCCCAATTCCTAATCCATTAGCGTAATTAGTACTTAAGCGTATAACCCGAACGGTTAGTAAGACGCGGTGCTAAGTATTATTTTATTTTATTATTGTAATAATAATGCTAATGTGTTAGGGCTCAGTAAGGTTTAATTTAGATTAATTGTACCCTCATTTGTGTGGAGGGAGAGTGGAAATAACATTTAGGAAAAAACCAGTCTCTGTAGACCCGGCTAGGATTCGAGCACCGATACACCCATCATCGGCAGTTCAGTATATTGCGAGAGTGACGCCTTAGACCATGCGGCCACTGAAGCAGGTAATAAAAACATTGATTAAAACCTTGACTCCCCCTTACATAAAGTACCTTTCCGGCGACATTGGTAGGCTCTTTCATACTTGCTCAATAGATCTCACTCTGTTTCCCCGGCTAAATGTCAGGAAGTGCCTTTTGCAGTAAAAAACAAAGCATCCAAAACAGATAATGCCAAGTTTTTGTGACTTGACATGGATTAAAAACGTCAATCCCTCATGAGTGGAATAATATATAGGAAACAGAAGTAATATAAGTCTATATATACCATTATTAATTCTATGCTTCCACTCTTTTAACTACCGTATGTTGATGTAAATTGTTTTAAGAGAAATCTCGGTAGAATGTAGCTCAACATGCTGAGATGTCTAATACTGATCTGTAAAGATTACGGAGTTACAATTTATATACCACCCTGCCCCCCTCCCAACCCTCATCCTCTAAATAAGGTTCACAAAGTACCACCAAACAGCCAACTTCACAACTGCTGTTAACATAACATTTCAATTCTCACTTATAATTCCGTTTCCAGTCGCAGAAACTTACAGGGGTTCTCCAGACACCCCCTACTTCCTCCCTTAACTTGTAAACACATATATAGAGGGGTGGGAGCGATATTATTGGCAAAACTTTGTGTTTAAGGGCCAGAGGGATGGAAAGCTATTTGTTACAAGCAAAGTACTCTTGGAAGCTTCTCTTAAGAGCGGAGGAGGGCGACTTTGAAGTAATCCTCCGGTCCGAGAGATGGCAGTAGTGGCGGCGCGGCGCGCGAGAAAACTGATAAGGAGGCAGTCACGTAGAGGCTTTAAGCGTGAGTGGATAGGAGGGGGTAGAGGGGGCATACGGTCTGCATAAATAACCCCCCCACCCACTCCCCACACCCCGCCTTTCTTTCTTTCTCGCAATTCAGATTACACTGCTGGGGACATAGTTCTTGCGATATCACTGCTACCACATTTCCGTAGCTTAATAACCAAGATTGGTGAGGTTTTGTAAGGAAGAAGTGCTCCGCTGTTGTGGTCTCTAGGTTCATTTCCCGTTCGCGTTATGTGGTCCTCTCTTATTCGGTAAAGTTTCTATGTCAAATCCAGTTTTATGTTTTGTTGGGTGATTTGAATATCTTGTGGCTGGTTATTCGTTAAGTTGTAGCGTCTCCTTTAGTTTGTAAACTTTCTTAGAAGTGTGACCTCAAGAAGATGTGGATGTATCTGAATAACACGCGTTGTTCCCATAATTTAACATAATGTTAACATAAAATTAGGGTGCCAAATTTGAATTAATTTCATTATGGGTGGAAAACAATCTTTGATGAGAATGTATTAGATTTTGAAATTCATTTTAAGGTGTTATAATACTTGTATTTTTTACATATTAAATAAATATTAAAAAGTGAGATCACTAAGGTATTTCTCTAACGACAAAATTCACTTAGAAAATATTAAAAAGAAGCTGACATTAGTGGTGGAGAGATCTATATAGATAGTAGTAGCTTCATTCTTACTTTTCCCAATTAAAAATGACAACGAAGGCTGTTAAATGCTTAAATATTCAGACATAGATACTTACCTTTACGTTTGTTCTTAAAAATTGGGTTTATATTTTACTTTAAAACACTTCCATTCTGGTGTGTTTATTTATTTTACAAATAGGCACATTAATATTGGTTAATATATCTAGTTAGGGTTGATTTATAGGAAGTACACCTCAAATTTTCGTAGAGGGAGAAAGTGAAGACATTCAGAAAAAAACAAACATCTAAATATATCGTCTAATTTACTATTATCGCAGTAGATTAGACTGTCGATGACGGGGAGATCGAGGTTAAAATCTAGGTCGGCTGTACTGAGGGTTTTTTCCAAAATTATTTTCCGCTCTCCCTACACTCAAATGCGGGTACACTTCCTCCAAATACAACATTCCTAATCTCTAAAACCATTAACATAATTACTACATAAACGTATAACCCGAATGGGTTGTAAGACGTGGTGCTAAAATAAATCCTAGGTATATATCCAACCGAGATTTGAAATACAAACTCCCCTTTACCATACATGACGAGACTGACGCCTTTTTCTGGGTTTCCACATGTATTGAAACCAAGGGGATGTACTTTTCACGCACTATTTTATTTTATAATTTAGCATTCACCTTCTAAATACACAAATTAGGCCTATATCAATATATGACTTACAAACTAACTTAACTTTATATTTCATACAACACATCCAGCTATGCCCCCTTAAAATTTAGATAACATAATGAACCCATATAAAAAAAAATATCTTAATCAGTATTACTCGGAGTCGAACCAGGCTCCTTCTATTCTGTCACCTTGTAACTACCTTCTTGACCATATCACTGGACTTGCAATTCCTCATGTGGTACAAAACAAAAATTCTTAAAAAGATTTATAATATGTACCATTTGCCTACAGATTTGTTCATTAAATACATGTACAATTTATGATAATATTTAAATTTTTATCACCTAAATAAAAATATCCCATTCTTCATGCTTTTTTACCCTCTCGTTTTATATATAATATTATAATAGATGTTACAAAATAAACAGTTTGATTTATTTTGTTAGAAATTGATATTTTGATTTGTGTGTGTGATCGTATACTTAAAGGTTAATCACCATTTTAATTCTGGCTGAAAGTAAAATTATCCATGGGGAATGTGAGAGGCTTATTATCACTCAATAAAGAAAAAAAATCAGATGTAATAACAACTAGCTTTTTTTTTCCGTAGAGGTGTTAGTCAACAAAACCCTTGTAGCTGATTTGAGGTTAGTTCTATATCAGGTATCAGGTTGTGCTTATTGTGAACTTCATCAAAGCAAAACTATTAAAGGCACGGTTATTTACTGAATTCTTCAAAGACATAGATTCAGAACACCAATTTCTAACTATGCACACCGAGGTTCGCTGGCTGTCTCACGGAAAAGCTTTTAAGTCGGGTTTTGGATCTGAAGAATTATGTAAGAACATTTTTGGAACAAGAAGACGACCAATTTTATCAACATCCGGACGCGAATTACGGATGTGCAAAGCTGGCATATTTGGCCGACATCTTTCCCCAGTTGATGTTGCTCAAAGCCATTATGCAAGGTCATGATGACAATATCCTCATGACTTCAGACAAATTAACTGCATTAAAAAAAATGCTTAGGATCTGGATCAGAAGAACGATACAACATAACCTCTAAATGTTCCCAATGGTAAAAAGTTTTAAAATGAGCAATGGATAATTGCACGACTTCATCTAGGAACATCTTGAAACACTGGTAGAAAAGATTGATCAGTGCATCCTATTCGATTGGGTGAAAATTCCACAACTGTTAAGATTTGACATCAGATGATGGGGGTGGAAATAGCCTGCATCACGAGTGATCGCACCTTTAAATTGAAATACGGACGTATGCCACTGGATATAGGCCTACAACCAGAAACAATATCCATGCATCTCTTCAAGAGCGATCCATCCTTCTACTGTTATCCACGGCATATTGTTGTTATGAATAGGGATTTTAAGGTCTAACAAGTATCAAAGACCATAAAAGAGAATCTTATTTGTGTTTATGAGAAGATTAAAGTTTGTTTTTCTAAATATTAGAACTTATATAGTTTAGATTACTCGACAAATACAAGCTCACAACTCACATTAATTATTTATAATTTTTAAATTAATTTTTGCTGTTGTAATTATTGCATTGATTTTTACTTTTTACCTTATATATGTCTCATGATCATATTATTATAAAGTAGTTGTGTTTTGTGTTATGAATAAAGCGCTGATATGAGTTCATTTTTTGTTTTTGAAGGTATTTCTTATCATTAAAAAATGCTGTGTGGTGCAAGCCAAATTTAATTCTGAAAATAAGGCTCAATGAAAAAAAATTTGATAAGCATTGCGGTTTAACATGTTCTTGTTGATCGTACCCACTTTACCTTCCTCCGGGCTTAACTTGACCCAAACACCACCTCGATTCTAAAATCAGGTAGAAACGAGCTCTTTCATCGGAAACAAATTTACCAACAAAAGAAAGTTATCTTTTTATCCGCAAGTATTTTTTTTAATTAAGAATAAATTAATTCTTTTGTAGTTTATACAAGAATATTAATACAAATGATATGTAGGTATGTAATTATATATTTTTATCTTACTTTTATCTTTTGTGTTTTTAATCCATCTTTTTATAAAATTATTGAGTTTTTTTTTTAAATATATAGATTTAACTAATCACTGAAATATTGAGTAATGATTATAACGAGGAAATTTTTGCTAATGCCTTCGTGCTCATTATAACCAAGTCCGACTGAAATAATTTAGGATTGTGTCGTAACACATTTATTTTTCAAAACGTATCACTAGAACTAGGCACAAGAATGGTTCTTTCCCTCAGAATCCTTGCTTGGTTTGCGAGCATTATTCGAGAGGAGTGTGGGAGTGGGAGGGTTTTAAGGGGGGGAGGAGGGGAAGATATAGTAAGGGTACGTGCCAGTTGGCAATGAGCCAGCCCCCTGCAAATTACTTGTGTCATACACCACTAAATTACTAAAAGTGAACGGGGCCACATGGTATCTAAATCTCTACGGTAGAGAAGAGATTACCGATTGTTGACACTCGTTAAGTAAATATATACCTTATTATAGGGGAAGAGGGGTGAGGTGTAGGGGAGGTAAACAAATGCTGGAATATTATTTCTTTGGCAGTTTAAAATGGACTTGATAATGATTATTTGTTGAGGAATATTAAAAAAAATAGTATACTTTTAACTGAATATATTTGGAACAGTTTTTATTTTTATCACCACACGAATTACAAACTGATTTTAAGCCACACCAAAATACTTTTAAGAATTACCCGCCTCGGTGGCGTAGTTGGCTAACGCGCTAGTCGTGTTGAGCTCGACCGCCGAGGACGGGGAGATCGAGGTTCGAATCTCGGTCGGGTGAACTGGGGGGGGGGGACTTCCTAATTGGTTTTCCACTCTCCCTCCACGCAAATGCGGGTTCACCTCCTAAAAATGCAACCTTCCCAAATCCTAATCCATTAGTGTAATTAGTACTTAAGCGTATAACCCGAACGGGTAGTAAGACGCGGTGCTAAATATTATTATTATTATTTTAAGAATTTTTACCAATGCTCTCGACGAGTACTTGAAGTTTATTTTAATATTTAATGAATTTGACT
This sequence comes from Timema genevievae, assembly GCA_902155825.1. Classification (NCBI taxonomy): domain Eukaryota; kingdom Metazoa; phylum Arthropoda; class Insecta; order Phasmatodea; family Timematidae; genus Timema; species Timema genevievae. The sequence goes on from CABFWO010001684.1 coordinate 127,360, forward strand.
TTCATAAACATCGAATTTCTTGCTTTATTATGGATTTTCGAGATTCGAGTAATCGAACAAATATTGGATTCGATTTGACTTGGAGCTATTATTATGCTTGTTAATGGTTTTGAACAACGTAAATATATTTAAAACTAAACAGCCAAAACTTATACCATTAATTTTTCTCATGAGGCTGAGTAGACAACATTATAGACCCAATGATTCACAGAAAATCTGTAAGTGCCAGGTATTGAGCACAGGACCTCTGGATCTGTAGCCAGGAACTTGGAAAACTGTAGAAATATGGGCTTCAACTTGGGTTTATTTCCACTCCCACCTTAAGCTGTCACTGTCACAGGTTTCTCCATCTTGAATCGGATAGTAACGTTAATGGTAAATTAATGGTTTAGAGGTCAGACTTTTAAGTTGGTTTTACCATAATTTAGGCTACGCCACTAATAACTAGACCTAACTAAATCTCACCAAACAAAGATACGAGCCACAACCCTACGTTGAGGAGGACAAATCGGTTAAGGAAATAAAGTGTTCTTCCATGTATTGTGGTGGGTTAGGCTCAGTGGCCACTTTACCTCCACGCAAATTCGGGTACATATAATCTAATTTCGTCCTTCATAATATCTACCCCACTAGTGTAAAGTACGAGGATAACCCGTATGGTTAATAAGGCATGATGCTTCAACAGCCTTAAATCCTATCCTTTTTGTATACAGTCCAATTTTCACAGGTAAGCTCGTTAAGAAAAAACACATTTTTAACATTGATAACATTTTACTAGACACATTATAAGTGCTTTTATTATATGTATTTAAAATATCTTAAAAAAGTGACAGTTATATATTTCATGACTTGGCAAATGAATAAATTAAAGTAATCTGGTAAATTTTCTATCTGTCATATAATGTTTTTCCATTGAAAATAGGACTGTTAATATGTTGATAGCAATGACAATTATAGTACATCCACTGTAAAATTTGTGTCCTTTAGCTTTGATAAATCATTTAAATTGGCTTCACTTGTAAAAATGACGAAGCATTTTTGCGGATTGGATAAATGTGGAGCAAATTTTTTTAAGTGCCATTCAAATTTTCAGAAAAAGGCAAATGTTAGCGTGATGGTTAGTATTGGTAAGAAGCGGTGAACTTGAGTAGACTTGTGGTCGACCATTATAACCTTAATAGGATTTTTTTTTTCAAAATTCTAACAAATAAAAAGCGATGTTTAGAAACGAAGCTCATGATTACAAGCCATCGTAAAAATGTGAAAAATAACGTAAGTCAGCTTTTTCTTTGTAAGTGAACTTAGACAGCTCGTTGAGCTCCCAAAATGTTCTTCTATTCTTTAAGTCAGCCCATATTTGAATCCTCCTTCTTCCCAAGTTCCTCTTTCCTTCAAACTTTTCTTCTATGACGTCGTGCAGAAGACAGTTCCTCCTAAGGATGTGTCCGATTAAGTTCGCTTTATACCGAAGAATCATATTCAAAATTATTCTATTATCACCATGTCTTCTTAGGACTTCTTGATTTGTCATCCTGTCTGTCAACTTGATCTTTACAATTCTTCTCCAGCACCACATTTCAAAGCTCTCCAAGTATTTCTTTTCCATCTTCCTGAGAGTCCAAGTTATTGCAATATACACTGCTATGCTCCAAGTGTAGCATTTCATCAGTTTCTTCCTCCGTTCCAAACTCAACTTGCTGGTCAGCAGTAACCTCTTCTTGTTGAAAGTTCCCTTGGCCATGGCGATCCTCTACCTAATTTCCTTGGACTAGTAGATATCCTTTGTCAGCAGACTTCCCAGGTACTTGAACTGTTCTAACCCTGTAGTTTTATTATTTTTAAGAATTTTTACAATACATGTTTGCCATTGATATTGATAATTTCCCTGCGTGCTTTTGAGAAAAGGTAAAGGTAAACTTTTGATCCATATCTTCGTGTGCTTTTGATATGAGGTTTCTTCCTACCTCTAGCGAACTATCGATATATTCCGAAATCTTTCACCGTTTAATGTAAATTTAAACTTGGATAAACAGAAACGGTTTTAAAATGTTTTTTTCACCCCGTCCAAGCTTTACGCATATATTATTTACGGTAGTGAAATAGGGATGATGCATATATAATTTTAGAGGAAAGTTATCAGCATTTGCATAAAGTGAGGGACGGAAACTATTTAGGAAAAACCACTTTCAGCACACCCAAACAGGATTAAAACCCTGATCCCGGAATTATTAATGCTGTTGTCTAGAAATTGATAATATCTGTCAAAAGTGACGTGACTTGACGAATGAATACGTAAAAGTAGATCTAATAGCTTTTATAAAAGCCAGATAAGGCTCTTCCTAAGAAAATTGGGCTGTATATAAATCAGAGCCAATGTCTTACGATGATTCTGGAAGGATTACATTTCAAACTACCTAGACCGAGGCTCTGGAATAGTGTGATTGTGTTTAGGTAAGAAGATAGCTGATCTTATCCGCAGTAGTACTGTTGCTAAGGGCAAAGGGAGAGCGGGGGTTGTGACGGGGGTTGAAGGAAGGTTTTAAGGGGGTTGAGTTTAGGAGGTACCCTTAGCCGTATTCAGAGTAGGTTTTTGTCCCCGAATTAAAGTTATTACTAATAGCGGAGGGTTAGATTAGATTTGGTCCAACAAAAGCTCGATCTTCTTAACGTTATCCCTGGCGATCACGTGTCTCTTGAGCATTTCTGGCTAATGGGACCGACATTACTTGGCGGGGTATTCACTACGTGGACGGTATGTGAATTGCACGGAATGATACATTGTTTTATTGAGGGGGAATTAATCGAACAAAACGTGGGCCGTGTCTCTATATTAATGTTCTCGAACTCAAATTAGTCGAAGGGCCAGCCAGTTTCATAAAACCAGAGCGGGCCATGAACTGTATACACAATTATTTTTTTCCTGCCTGCTGCGGTTACCGCGTGGCCTAACACGCTACTCTCGCAATAGACTAGACTGCTGATGACGGGGAGATCAAGGTTCGAATCTCGGTCGGGTGTACTAAGGGTTGTTTTTCCAAAATGGTTTACACTTTCCCTACACGCAAATGAGGCTACACATACATACACATATCTACATATATACACACATACATACATATATATACATATCTACATATACACACATACATACATATACATATATACACATATCTACATATACACACACATACATACACACATACATATACATATATACACATATCTACATATATACACATACATACATATATCTACATATATACACATACATACACACATACATATACATATATACACATACATACGCTACAGTTGAATTTTATAACTGACCCAGATCCATTTAGAACAAACTCGAAAAAAAGAGCGACAGAAATGTTTTTGTCAAATATTTTAAACTATTTGTGTATTCTTTGTTTAATTTGGTTCCTGTATGAATATGTAATAGACAAATGAAAAATTGAACTTTGTCCTCGTTGAATCAAAAGGTTCTCATTTAATGAGGAAAAAATTAATTTAATTTGGTGCGCAGATAAAACTCAGGAAATAAATAAACGTAGACTTAAAAAAGCCGTTTACTCATGGACGGGTTCCTAAAAATATATTAAATTTAATTTAGTTAGGTACCTCTTTAAAATTTTGTTAAAATTTACAGTACACTTTGTTTGCCAAGAAAGGTAGAAGTGTGACACTGATGGATTTACCATGAACTTATCTTACAAGCTATACCATGGTGGATTAACGTAAGGTATGCGTGCTACCTTACGGGGTAGATGAAGGGTACATAAAGTGCGTGGCCCTACGAGGAATACAATTACAAAATGTCCTCCCACCTCCTGGTCTAAGGCGTCCCTCTCGCGTTAGACTGGACTTTCGATGACGGGGAGGTAGGGATTCTGTCAACTGAGTGGTTTTCTACCCTCCCCCCACGCAAATGCGGCCACACTCCCTCTATATTCAGCCTTATGGGACGTGTACCTGCATTTGCGTGGGGGTGAGGGGGAAGATAGAAAACTATTGTCAAAAACCACCCTCAGTACACTCAACCATGATTCAAACCTTGATCTCACTGTCATTGGTGGTCTATTCTAACACGAGAGTGATGCCTAAGACCATGTGCTCGCTGAAGCAGGTGACTTACAAACAATCTTAACGCCTAATGCTATACTTCTATCCTTACCACCTAGATATTTAGTAATTGTCTAGCGGGGCGAATTCATGTGAATATAAATAGTAAATATCTTCATCAGCGCCATTTGTAATCGAACAAGGGTCTCTTGACTTGTGTTTTACCACCATAACCTAGAACTTCCGGTAGCGTGTTTGTCTAATGAAATATGTCACGGCTTAGATTCCCGACAAGGCTGAAAAATGTATTATAGACCAAATTGAAGTCTTCACTCTCACTGTTGTTAACAAATGACCGAGATTATGGGTGTTGTGTCTGTTATAGGATTAAGCTCATTTTCAAGTAGGTTGAGCTAATATAATCAGTCGGTTCAGAAAGTGCACATTAAATATCTCAAAATAATGATAAAATATATTAAAAATAAAACTCAATGTGACTATCCTACTCAGTTAACTTTTTACCATTGATTATTTTCACACTCACAAAAGTTTATCCATACTACTTACATACTGTATTATGTGACAGTAAAAATAACCTATCTTTATTTAGAGGCGGGGAGTGGGGGGAGGTAAGAAAGAAAATCTAAGAAAAGAAAACTTAATATCTTGTCAATAAAATCATACAAACAGATGCCATGGCATCTGAAATTCTGGTTTTTTGAGGGATGAGTGAAAGAGAATAGAATAGGGGAGGGAGGTGGGTTATTTTTTTGGATAGCCACCATAAGGCATAGGACGAAGACAGATGGGGAACGTTATTGCTTTCCGAAGTTCTTTTAAGGAACAGATCTCTTTTACTACCATACATGGTTTAGGGGAATAACGCACCTTTCCGATAAAATATTGTCTCTCATATGAGATCCACTGTCTGTTAGAAAATATATGTCAGTACTCAATCCGGCTACGATTTTGAAAGATATATTAACTTTCAAAGTGATTGAAATGAGCTCTACACTTCTTATTCATTTTGAGTCCTTGACCCAATTTAAGTTATAAGGAACATGGTCTAAGGACAGTGTTCTTGCAGCTTTATATAAACACTTTTTTTTTGCAAAAAAAAAAAATTGCTCCAGTAGAAACTTATAGTTTAATTTTCTTTACTTGGTGATTTTTTTAGCACCTCGTCATACTACCCGTTCGGGTTATACGCTTAGGGGGCTTATACACTAATTACGCTGATGTTTTTAAGGGACTAGGAAGGTTATATAATAGGAACTGTACCTGCATTTGGGTGGAGGGAGAGTGGAAAATTATTTAGGGAAAACCACCCACAGTACACCCGACCGAGATTTGAACCTGAGTCTCCCCCGTCATTGGCAATCTAGTATACTGTGAGAGTAGCACGTTAGACCCCATGACCACTGAAGTGGATACATTGTAATATTAACAGTTGTTAAATTATAAATTATAGGACTGCGTCTTGCTACCCGTTCGGGTTATATGCATACGTACTAATTACGCCAATTGTCTATAAATTGGGAAGGTTGAATTTAGAGGAAGTGAGCCCACATTTGTGTGGAGTGAGAGTGGAAAACCATTTAAAAAAATATCACCCCCAGTTCACCCAACCGAGATTCGAACCTCAATTTCCCCGTCCTCGGCAGTCTAGCTCAACATGAAAATTCCAAGGTGCTCTTGACAAATATTCAACAAATGTTGAGGTCACCACCTGAAGAAAATTAAACTCTATGTTTCTACCATACTGGATAAATTTTTGATTTATTTTGACCAAAAGGTTTTAATATTAAAACTGCAAAAATACTGCTCTTTTTGTATTTGCTTCATAAAAATATATCCCAATCGTATAACCTGAAGCAGGATTTTTCTTTGAAAATGTAGTTATAAAAAAAAAAGCAACCAAAAATGTGTCATTTTCGGCTTTAACAAGTTTTTGTTCATACACACATAATAGTAATTAGATACAAATTGAAATAAGTAATAAAATAGCAGTATCTTAAGATAATAATTACACATTTAATTTTATCAGCGTGGTTTATTAAAAGTAATTTTAAATTAAACAATATAGTTGGTAGGCCTAATAGGAAATTAACTTTTACTCTTAAAAGAAGTTGTGATAAAAAATTTCCATTTCTAATCCAAACCTTGTGCTTTGAGTTATTGATTAATTTGTTTACTTTAATTTTCTTCACGCTATCACGCTTCAGACAACTTGTTTTGATAGAAGATAAAAGCAAATAAAGTGAAGAATATGAACGGCACAGTAAAGAAATGTATTTAAAAAAAAATTGCGTTGAAGAGCAGTAAAATGAAAAGAAAACAGTGTAGCCTGTTTAGGTGTTTATTTTATTGTCATCTATTTATTTTTTATTTACTTTTTCCACCCTTAATGTAATATACATGAAGTGAGAGCTGGGTGGATTTAGATTAACCAATGTATACTACCCTCAAAATAGAAAAAAAGAAGAAAAAAATTATGTAATTATTTCAAAAATTTCAAACTACAAGACGAGTTTTAAAGCCTCATTTATTGGGAGAATCAAAACAAATCAAAAAAGTAAAAATCAAATATATATATTCTGTTAAATTCTAATTTAGCAAAGTAAAATTATAAAAACGTGGTACTATATAAAACTAAAATTTGGCAAACTAACATTTTAAAAAATATAAAAATATAAACTACACAAATGCTCTGATAAACTCAATAAAATATTTTCTGATAGTGGTAAACGCTACTAGACCTACAGTCCAATTTTTTTTATGAATAACCCTAAAGTACACTTAGAAAAGTTGAAAACAATAAGAAAAAAAACTATAAATTCAAAAGATTAAATATAAAATATCCATACTACGCTGTATTTATTTTCTCGGTACGTACAAAGACAAATGAAAATGTTAATATGTACTACTAGCCTTAAGTCAACTAATCTGAATAATTATTTATCAACAAAATTATGATTTAGAATGTAAAACATAATTTAAAAAAAACTAATACTTACTGATTCAATGCAATAAAAGTATATGATTTTTATCTTCAAATTTCAATCAATAAATTAAGTTTTTCCTGCAAAACTTTCAAATCCACCCCTTCCACTTCAACCAGGAGCCCCAGTGCTAATAACTTCCTTATGGTCGTCATCTATCAACAAAACTTTGAAGGGCAATGTTCAAAGGAGTTTATTATTAATTAAATTGTAAAATGGTAAAATGATAAAAAATAATGTAAGGATAGACAGAGGGTGTATGCATCTCGGAGAGTAGTTGGATGTATGTAGACTATTGCAAAGAATGAAGTATAGAGAGAGGCAAATATGACAGTATATAAAGGTGTGTTAACGCCAATAATGTTTTATGGATATGAAGCGTGGGTTTGTCAGGAGAAACACAAGAACAAGATAAATGTGGTTGGAATGAAATAGCTAATAAATGTATGTGGGAAAACTAGTATGGACAGAGTAGGTAATGAATGGATGCTTAAAGAGTGTGGTTTGAAAGGAGATCCAATAGGTCAATATGAAAGAAGCATATAATGTTGGTTTGGGCATGTTGAGAGGATGAGTGTGGATTGAGTGACGGAGCAAATATATGAAGGTAGAGTATGTGGATCAAAAGAAAGGGGTAGGACATGTAAGACGCGGTTAAATGTTGTAGATGAATGTGTGAAAAAGAGAAACATTAAGAGTTTTAATAATAAAAGAGTGTGTATAACTCGATGTATGGATGTTGTTAAAGCGAAGGTAGTATGCAAGGATAGGCAAGTGTGGATAAAGTCAGTGAGGATGGATTAAGTACTAGGTGAGCTGGTGGTCTAGGGGTAAGATGTCAAGACTTCTGTCCTCAATCCTCGGTCCCGGCACAGACTTATCTGATTGCCAAACCCTTCCTTCACCTCTGACAAGACGTGTATTAATCACAACTTGTGAATGTGTATAATGCCAAGCCTCCACCGTAGTTCGGATCCCACGTTAAACTGTAGGCCCTCCATTTCATTTCATCTCACCCTACCATTACACAGTAGCGTAAGTGCATACAACCCGAACGGGTAGTAAGACACGGTGCTAATAATAATTATTATTAAGTGCGGAGTTGTTTTTTGAAATATATTTATAGTTTTTGGCCTCCCCTGTAAGAAACGCCGTGATTAAATATGTATCTATGTAAGTTGTAAAAAAAAAACTGCTACCAACTGGGGATAGAAACAATGCCCTTTACTTTGTAGATTTTTGAGTTTTGTTTAACACCACTTCTTACTACCTGTTCAGGTCACACGCATATGTACTTATTACGTTAATGAGCTAGGAATGAGAAGTTGAAATAAGAGAAAGTATACCCGCATTAGCTTGGGATACCATTCAGGAAACACCACCCTCAATACACCCGACTGGACTTTCTGTCAGTGTAGTTAATTGCTAGAACGACGCCTTAGACCATTCGGCTAACGAAGTGGATAGAAATTAGATCTTGTAACTTCTCTGTCAGATAAGGTTCTTTTGGTGATAATTGGACTGTATCCTTGAAAATTTTTAATAAGTTTCAATTCTGTAAAATATGAGGATGGAAAGAAAAATATATGATGAGTTATATAATAATAATATTTAGCACCGCGTCTTACTACCCGTTCGGGCTGTACGCTATGAGTTATATAGAATGAGGATAAAATAATGGGATTAGTTTAACGAATAATTCACTAAGTAGTGAAGCAAGGTGGAGGGGGCAGAAAGAGGGAAGTTTTATTAACAAAGATCATTACTGTAAATCTATATTTGGCGAAAACCGAGGCGGGGGGGGGGGGAATGAAATCTAAGAATTGCATAGGTTTTTTTTTTTTTACAAAACTCGGTTGACTGACGCTATTGGTATTTTGAGTAAGAACGATGGTTTCCTAGAGTTTGTGAAATCTTTATCAAACAGATTTGGTAATGTGAGATATACTGACCGATAAATCATTTCAAGAAGTTCTTTCAGACCCCCCGCCCACCCCTCCTCCCCAACCGACTCAATTTCAACAGAGAGAAAAGTTAAAAGAATTTCTCTTAATATGTCTTCATGTTCTCATCGGTAATCAAATGGTATAAGGCGTTAGTATAACAATAGACTGGACTGCCAACGACTGGGAGATGGGGGTTCAAATCTTAGTCGGGTGTTTTTTTTTAATCACCGTGTCGTACTTACTGTTCAGGATAATTATTCTAATGGGGTAGGTATGAGTAAGAAAGCATATCATAGGTAGCTATCTACCAGCATTTGCGTGGAAGGAGAGTAGGAAACCATTTAGGGGAAAAAAATCAGCCTCAGTAGACCCAGCGGGGATTCAAACACCGATCTCACTTTCATAAGACTGACAGTCTAACGCGAAATAGATAACCTAGACCATTCGGCCATTGAAGTGAATGTCCGGTGTACTGAGGGTGTATTTGTTTTTTTCTCAAATTGTTTTTATTTTTCCCTTCAATCGAATGTAGATACATTTCCTCTGATTTTTTCTCCGTAAAGCCCGTAATTGTAGTAAGAAGTGAAGGTAGAAAAAGGGGGTGAGGGGTGTATTGATACATTAAAAAAAATTAGTTAAAATATCCACAAATAGCTTTATGTATCCTCTCGATTCAGACAAACAAAATTATTTAATGATTATCAATTAAATGGTATTAATATTGAAGATTTTTCTGGAATGTAAACGCTTTCTAGCAAACAGTTGCTGTACATATGTACACACAACATTGTTACTATAGACCTAATTATACGTGTTTGTAAATGATTACATTAGGATATTAATGTGCATAATTAATTGTGGGATAGGATGGCATTCCACCGGAACGAGTCGACCTGTTGAAGGTACACTATAGCTGAGTGGGAAATCGATACGACCTCCGCTACCAAATGTTTGAGGGAATTTAACCTACATTTTAATAAACATTGTTTAGAAACTCGACTTATATACTAGCTTATGCTAACTCATTTCAACCCACAGCTACATTTTTTGGAACATCGGTAAAAGAGAATGTGATGGAATTATATTTATACTATTCATGTGCCTTTTCACTCCTATTTTATTTTAGCACTGCGTTTTACTACCCGTTCGGGCTATACGCTTATGAAATAATTACGCTAACGGTTTTAGCGATTAGAGAGGTTTATTTACAGGCAGTGTAACCGCATTTGCGTGGAGGGAGAGTGGGAAACCAATTTGGTAAAACTATCCTCAGTAAACCCGACCGATATTCGACCCTCGATCTTCCCGTCATCGACAGTCTAATCTACTCTGTCAGACCACCACGCGGTCACCGAAGTGGGTTTCAATCCAACTTTTCCATAAATGAAACGTCAACTAATTACACTTCTATTATGTACCTAGATAATTATCATTTAACGTACAACTTCTTAGCTTAGTCGGTAACGTGTTTACTAATTGATCTAAAGGCCCCATGTTTGATTCCTGACTTGGCCGAAAAATTATCAATTTGTGAAATGTGGTGGTTTACCATTAAAAATGATAAAATGAATGACTGGGTGCTGGGTGTTATGTATGTTATAGATTAGAGTTAATTTACAAGTCTTGTAGCTGATACAATCAACTCTTGCAAGTTAAATACCTAATAAATATACTTTATAGGAGTTGTTTTAATCAAATGGAGTGAAGAACACCCAACATTTAGTAAAAAGTATCAATTCAAATAAATTCGTTCAAGGTACTACAAGAAATCGAACTAAGATTATCTAAAACTGTTGTATTTTACTGTCGATTGTCTTTACAGGCCCATGATCCGAGTAGAATCATACTGTTGTTAGACTCGAAGTAAACTTAGTCACCATTGGCGAGGATATGTGTTCGAATCGTGACCGGGTGCACTAATGATTTTTTTTAATCACGAATAATTTTTAGTGTGGTGATGACATCGTCCTTCCACGCCAATTAAGATTCATTTCAGTTAAATTACCTTCCTCGTTTTTAACTCTTAAATTAAGTAATTAAATTATAATTAATTGAAACATACAAATCAAGCTGTTGAACTACGTCGATAAGAATGAAGGTGGATGCGTCCGATTAGTCTAGTCTGGTTTGTCCGTGTAAGATAGCTCGGGGATTAAATTCCAGCCAGGTAATCTTAGGTGGTTTACTTATTTCTCAATGTTTTGTCAATCTCCTTTTGTGCAATTGCGGGCACAATTTCTATAAATTTTACTATTCACATTTCTATCTACATTAATGTAATTTTGTATATAATGTAAACGGGTAAAAATAATGATAAACAATGATAAGGGTATCTATGGAAGTGGGTACACGACTTAATTATCTCGCTCATTTGGTTTGTTTTGCCGTGATTCGAATACAGCCGTGTATACCAGTGGTATTTTTCAAACTCTCCCTCCATGCACAAGGGAGTACATACATACATACATATATATACCTAGTCACGCCGTTCCCTTAAGGGGTAGGCAAGAAACTGTGAACACAGCTAAAAAAAAACTCCGTACTTAATCCGTCCTCACTAACTTTCTCCACACTTCCCTATCCTTGTATATTCCCTTCGCTTCAGCAACATCCATATACCAAATCTTAAATGTTCTTTGATTTTTAAACTCCTAATATCTTTCTCTTTCATAAATTATTATACCACATTTAGCCACGTCTTACATGGCCTACCCCTTTCATTTGATCCACACACTCTACCTTCATATATTTGTTTCATCACTCGATCCACACTCATCCTATTGGCCTGCCCAAACCAACGTAACACGGTTCTTTCACATTGACTTAATAGATTCCCTTTCAAACCTCACTCCTTCAGCACCCATTCATTACCGACTCTTTAACACACGAGTTTTTCCACATACATTTATTATGTATTATTATTAGGTGACCTGGGGGTCTAGGGGTAAGGTGTCAGACTTCTGTGCTGAGGGTCCGGGGTTCAATCCTCGGTCCCGGCACAGATTTATCTGATTGCCAAACCCTTCCTTCACCTCTGACAAGACGTGTATTAATCACAACTTGTGAATGTGTGGGAATGCCAGTCTTCCACCATGGTTCGGATTCCACGTTAAACTGTAGGTCCTCCATTTCATCTCACAATCACCCTACCATTACACATTAGCGTAAATGCGTATAACCCGAACGGGTAGTAAGACGCGGTGCTAATAATAATAATAATAATATGTATGTTTCTTAGATATCTCATTCCAACTGCATTCGCCTTGATATTGTGTTTATCCTGACAAACCCACACTTCACAGCCATACTTTTCATATAAATTATCCCTTATTCATCCCTACAGCACTAGATTAATCAATATAGGCCTAACCCGTTTCGGTGGCCGCGTGGTCCAACGCGCTACTCTTGCAGTAGACTAGACTGCCGATGACGGGGAGATCGAGGCTTGAATCTCGGTTGGGTATAGGCGTGGATTTAGGCGGGGGTGTCACAGTTTCAGTTGACCCCCCTGTGAAAGTTAGAAAATGAATACAAATGACAAAATGAGAGTTAAAATTTTAGAAAGAAAATACAACACAGATAAATTATACACTTTTTTACGCGCAGATACCTCTTAAGCCGGGCCTACACGTGCATTATTCATCTATGATTAATTAATGTTCAATATGACTCACGCAAGTGTGGACAAAATATACGTTTTCGTGTATGAATATTTTTCGTGCATATCGAGTATCGAACATTGCTCCGCATAGAGAATGTGGACTACCACACATCAAAGGAGACTAATAATCGCCTGAGAGAAGTTCATCCACTAATACTGAATATAGAGTATGTGTGGACAGCAGGAGCGGCGGAACTGTGGGGGACACTGCCTCCCTGGAAATAATTTGCCCCTCTCTGGAATAAATTCCCCCCTAGATATATTTCAAATCCTCCGATATTATTGAATATGAAGCTGAAAGATGGCTTTAAATCAAACTCCAAATGACGTCTTAATGTATTCTATTGTCAAAAATTTGCCGAAGAAGAGCATTTCAAATAACTACTAGACTAGAGGCATCTAACTTGCAGAAAAAGTCAGGGGAGGAAAGCTCTAAATAGCTTCCAAGGTCATCCAAATTTCAAAAATGTCTAGGGGAGGTCAACTCCAAATAGCTTCTAAATGCATGTCATTTTGAAGAATTTTCAGGTGAGGATCACCCCAAATAGCCTAATTTATGAAATAATTAAATTTTTAAGATTTAGTTGGTGGAAGACCACTTCAAAAAATATCTTCTAGAGGTATCTAATTATCGTAAAAATGTAAGGTTAGGATCACTCTAAATAGCTTTGTGGGGCATCCAAATTTCAAAAATTTCTGGGTGAGGAACACTTTAAATGGCTTACAAAATAATCTAATTAAAAAAAATCAAGGTGAAGACTAATCATAGCTTCTAGAATAAACCAGTTTTCAAAAAACTGTTGGAGGGCCACTCCAAGTGGTTTACAAAAACTATCTGAATTTAAAAAATTGGGGAGGGTGACCACGGTTTAAAACATACATAAGAACAAATATGAATGAGAAACTACTGAACGGCTTTAAACAGAAATTTAACATTGTAAGAAACTATGTTATTTATAATTATAACCCCCCTATGAAAATGATCTGGATCCGCCCCTGGTTGGGTATGCTGAGGGTGGTTTGTAATAAATTGTTTTCTAATCTTCCTTCACGAATATGTGGGTACACTTCCTCTAAATTCAACCTTCCTCATCCCTAAAATATTGACGTAATTAGTAAATAGGAGCTTAACACGAATTGGTAATGAGAAGCGATGAAATAAATATTAACTAAGGCTGATTGTGTTTTAATATAGTAAAGCGGTTTGAAACCTTATTTAATCTATTTATACGAGTGTGAATGAATGTTCATACAGCGTGTGTGTGTGTGTGTGTGTGGGGGGAGGTTTGTGTAGGTTATAACGTCCACTTTATTGGATATATTTTGTAATGCTATTGACCAAACATAGCTGCCAATGTGACGCTTCAGTGAACCAACATTTCACCAATATGTACACACTCACACGAATACAAATTTTCGATTAACCGAGTTTTAAAAAATAGCAATATTTCATTGCCTCTCTCCCTCGTGAAAAATATCATTTAACACATGATTGAAAGTTTAAAATAAATATATTATAATTTCTCTGGCATTTTGAGGGGTAAAAGGGTGGAAGTGGGGCAGGGATAGTGACATTTTAAAAGTTTGACGGCACTGGAGTATAGTCAGTCCACATTTGGCAGAATCATTTAAAATGTATCGACTTAAAAATAAATGTAGAGTAGACAACGATGATAAAAATGACACCGGTATAGATACTGACAAAGGCATCCATCTTGTCTGGTGATGGGTTGAACAGGTTCCAAATCCTGACTTAGTATGATGAGGGAGGCCTTTTTTCCCTAAATTATTCCTCACTTCCCTTCAACGTAGATTGGGGTACATTTCATTTAAATAATACCTATCTCTCCTTTCTCAGAATAATATTTTAGTTGCATTGGTACAGGGAGTGTTCAATAGATGTCATTATAGTCACATGATGCTCAAAAGTATGGAACTCACTCTTTAAGATCATCTTTCAGGTGCCTTGGTACAGGGAGCTCTCAATAGATGTCAGTATAGTCACATGATCCTCAAGAATACGGAACTCATTTTCCAAGTTATTTAAGTTCCCACTGGTACAGGGAGCTCTCAATAGATGTCAGTATAGTCACATGATCCTCAAGAATGCGGAACTCATTTTCCAAGCTATTTAAGTTCCCCTGGTACAGGGAGCTCTCAATAGATGTCAGTATAGTCACATGATCCTCAAGAATACGGAACTCATTCCCCAAGTTATTTCAGCTCCCCTGGTACAGGGAGGGCTCAATAGATGTCATCATAGTCGCATGATTCTCAAAAATAAGTTAACACATTCCCCAAGTTATTTCAGTTCCCCTGGTACAGGGCGTGCTCAATAGATGGTAGTATAGTATCCTCAAAAATATAGAACTCATTCCCCAAGTTAGTTCAGTTTCCCTGATACAGGGCGTGCTCAACAGATGGCAGTATAGTCACCTGACGCTCAAAACTGTGGAATTCTTTCCCTAGATTCATGTCAGTTGCCTTGGTTCAGGGAGTGTACAATATATGACAGTATAATCGCCCAACCCTTAAAAAAAAAGGCCCCGAATTACACCCAGTCACCGGACCATTCGACCTTAACATATCCGGACATTTTCACGTCGAGAGTCTCTAATAACTTCGCCACCGACGTTTGCCACGGATATCCTTTCGTGCGTGCAGGCGGCGTCGAGAAGACGGTTATATTGTGCCCTTTGGATTACAAGACCTTCTCCCCTCGTCACCGTCTTATACCCCTTCACCCCGCAATTATATGCCGGGCGATTACAATTACAATCATACGGTGCTGCCACCTGCCGTGCTTATGTTTAATGCTGACGTGACGCTTAGAACAGTAAAAATATATTTCTCTCTCTCTTTCGGTCTGTCTGTTGTGGACAAAGAGCAATCGGGAATGGAATAATCTACTTTTATTACACATGAGAATGAAATTCAGTATGAGTTTTGTTTTAATGACTTTATATTATGTGTGTGTGTGTGTTTTTTTATTCCCGTAAGAATGGTTGGATTTGATAATCTGATCAAGGTGGTTTGAAGTGGTTTATTTAATTTTACCTGAAATAAAGCTAGATTTTAGTTAAGCATGACAATTTACTTTGATGCTACTCTACAACAGCAGAAATCTCACATTTTCTTTTTATCCCAGAAAAAAATAAGAGATACGAATTAACTTATCGCAGTAAAGTTGTAGTACTATTAAAAATAACAATATTTAGTTTTAATATATTTTAATAAACCCAATAGTTTTCGAACTAATTATGTGCAAATATATACACTTTTTATGAAGCTCTTTAAAAAATAGATTGTTATGCATTTTGGTAGAAAAAAGTTCCCTGCCTCTCCCCGCCACCCCTCTCATTTTTCACCATATTTACGCTCCTTGATTGAGTGTTTCTGCAACAATGTATATTGTTTCGTTTCACAAATCTTACTAGTTTTTAGTAAATGTCTATATTTTAAGATAAAAAGAGAGATAAAAATCTGTGTGGCGTACTGTACTAATTATTCTTTATTAGTTAATTTAAGTTTTACTAATCTAATCGGTTTGAATCCCTTTAGTTAATTAATCATTTATTTTTTATTAATTCTCACGTGTCCGTGGTTAAATTTTACCGCCGTTATATCAGAGAACAATGAAAGCATCCAAATATCCAAAAACAAAAATAAGTTTGAGATGAGGAGAGGAGAATAAAGAAGACTCATATTCTAACACTCCACCACTCTAAAGCATGTAGGCCTACACCTAAAGGTAGGAATCTTACCTTGGAGGATTACACTTTGATACCATCTCATAAGCTCCACCATAGTGGAATCAAAGCAAGGTAAGCTTGATTCTTCTCTCAGTAAATGGATGTTACATCTTCATCTCTACTTTTACCCATTTCTAAGTCTTATCCCATTGCCAACCATTTTATAAAACAAGGAGGTGTTAAGATAAGATATAGAATTTCAGACGATAGGAGATATGGATTAAGTTTTCGCAAAAAACGGTGATATAGTTGCAGGAATGGATAAAAAGAAAAAGTGTTTGTATGTATGTGTGT
>CABFWO010001685.1:0-43314 GCA_902155825.1 Timema genevievae
CAAAATTCATCAAAATCTCGAGTTCGATTTTTTTGACGATCACCATACTTTCTCTACCTGTAAGATAGAGATAAAGTAAAAATATGTATTGGCCTATAGCTCAGAAACTACTGGTTAAGCCCTATATAAAAATATATTTAAAATAAAATAGTTTTATATTTAATAGTACTATATATTTACTATAGTAAGTTATTTCATACCTCAAATACTGGTGGAGATATGACCGAATTTGGAAATTTCCGCTTATGTAAAGTATTCTTAAAGTCATTTTTAAGGGAAAACGGGAAATGCCATTTTGTTTGTAATATTAAACAATGCCTGGATACAAAATTTATTCAAAATCGTTACAGTGAAATTTGGGAAATACGATTTTTCTCTTTTAGCCCCTCAGTAAACTACCCTCAATTTTAGGGTTGGATATCTAATTCAAAAAACTCCTCGGAGAAATCCTATGAACACACTTAGATACCAAGTTTTAACCCAATTGGTAAAATTGTTTCGGCTCTTGATACAGCACGACAGATTGACTTTCTTTATTTATGTATAGTTAGTTAATATAATAATACACTATATTGTCAAATTAAAAGATATACCATGATATAAAATACAATCAGTTAATAAGTTCAAACAAAAATTAATCTAAATAATGAGAGGGAAATACATTTCTTTAGAATTTAACAACCACATTTCCTTCAATTTCTTTGCACAAAATATTTCTATTTGTCCAGAAAGAAATTTATTAATTCACCCTTTCCTTATTTTTTATTAAAAAAATTCATATTTTAATCGGCACTTCAACCTTACACAGATTAAATTATAGCAATCAAGTACATGCTGATCAATCTTTAAATAGTAATTATATGTCCTGTATATTGTTGATTTTGCCATTGCAATGAAAAAGTTTACCGACTGTGCTGCTCTATCAGATTCAAATGAGTGATCACCATGAATTAAAATACCGCCATCTTCAAAAGTTCTGTTCAGCAAACTTCGTAATAAACTAATGACAACCAACTAAACCTTTTCAGTGCTAGTACTTGTGAAACCATGTGCATAGCAGTACCAGGAACATTACACCATAGGTACAGGTAACTGTGGTATCTCTTCCAAGTGAACAATCGAACAGGTGTAACCAGGCGGGTGTGAATGAATTTCCAGGAAATGTCTGCATCACAACTATTCGTGTGTTACTGATACAATACTCTCCATGGGAACACACTTCAATTAAACATATCATCTGGAAGACCACCATCAATCACTTTGGCAGTACACGCCACAATACATTTTATTATGTGGTTGGGGAAATTCCACATATTTTCCAAGAAGACAACTAGAGTAGGAATACTTGTTCTAGTAAAATTCATATCAACCTGCATTTGATATAAACAGCTAGCTTTTCTAACGACAAACATTTGCCAGACTCTGTTAACTGAGCCCCAAAAGAGCACCAAGTGAAGTAATATTCAAACTTTCACGGTTAAGTTTGTAAGATAACAAATTCTGGTTTTGCCTAAGCCTTTTTTAAAAAAAGATATCTGAGTCGAAGAGACATGACTCTCTTAGGAAGTTGGGTGACTCCAGCTCCCCCAAATATAATATCAGCAAACACGTAATGTGACTTTAACCCATGTTTACCATTCTGAGACATATTGTAATGTTAATAACACAAATACATTTATCTGATGGTTGGAGTACTGCAAGTAAATGAATCACGTTTTATTCAGAGAGTTGAATTATTAATTATCTTCTGCCCTCTATACAAGGTCATGAACGAGTCCACTTTAACAAACTACGACGAACTTTACTTTCCACCTCAATCCAGTTTTGGTTAACCCAATGTTCAGTGTTGCCAATGTAAATACTGTACCAATATATTGTCTCTCAGAATACCATTGGTAATTGTTGGGCTCATCTATCCTATTTCTCCAATTTACAAATCAGATAACTTTAGTCTTACCACGTTCAATTCGACTCCAGAATTATAACTACATTTCATAAATACTGTATAAAGTTCCTTGATTCATATTAGGTTTTATATTATATTTTAATAAAGTGTATAAGGTGACCTGGTGGTCTAGGGGTAAGGTGTCAGACTTATGTGCTGAGGGTCCGGGGTTCAATCCTCGGTCCCGGCACAGATTTATCTGATTGCCAAACCCTTCCTTCACCTCTGACAAGACGTGTATTAATCACAACTTGTGAATGTGAGGAATGCCAGGCCTCCACCGTGGTTCGGATTCCACGTTAAACTGTAGGTCCTCCATTTCGTCTCACAATCACCCTGCCATTACACATTAGCGTAAGTGCGTATAACCCGAACGGGTAGTAAGACGCGGTGCTAATAATAATAATAATAATAATAAAGTGTATACGTATAAAACTATCTTCTTAATGCACCCGACCTAGATTCGAACTTCAACCCACCCGTCACCGGCGGCCCAGGTGAGTCTGATGTATTAGGCCACGTGATCACCCGTGAGGGAAGAGTAAGTTTGTAAAGTTGTTATGATTTGAAGTAATCCACCGTTTGTAAAGTAAAAGGTAAATTTCTCAAATCAAAAGGAAAAAAACAAGCCAGAATCAATAGTTTTTCCCACCCTTGAAGAAATACTGCGATTTGGGGCGAAGTTCACCTGTTCACCCCTAACAAATTGGCTCTATAGGAGGTCGGAGATTATTAGTCATAATAAGTGTGTTGGGAAATGTATCTTCCCCCCTTTCCACATACCCCGTGTTCCCAGATATGGTATCTGTGTATGAATGAAACTTTCACACTAACTCTTAGACCCCCATGGAGCAAACATGACTAGGCGGTATGATTCCATGAGGTCAACAAGTTAAGGCGAATCAGTCGCGTTTCAAACAGTGTGTAGTAGATACGATACACGCCTTAAAAAAACCACTTAATTAACTTCAGGTGTAAAGCTAGTTGATGAAACACCCGCAACAACACCGCAGGCTGGATATTTCTTTCTATGTTCGATGGAAGATTGATATATATCTGTCATGATTTCACCAAAATAAACTTAAATAACAAGCGTGATTGATTTGTATGCCATAAAGCTTGAAGTTAGGGCTTTTACTTATCCTAAAGTAATTACCCCCAGTTTAATTATTATTTTTGGATATCTAGACTAATCATTAACCATGAAACTCTATAATGTATTTTAATAATTAAATAAACTCAAACACAAAGATTGCTTATAAAACTAGGTGACAGCATTCTCCCATTGACCAAAATAGCCTACACATTCTTCGAGAGGAGGTGTTTATGAGTGCAGATGTGGGTGCAGATAAGGGACAGAACTAAAATACAAAGTTATATCCCAAAACTTTATAAAACCCTTTATTTGAGACTCACAAATATATTTAAATTTCTTAAAATATTTGTATCCAAGTTCAGTATATCTTGATAGTTCGAAGCTCTTAATAGGTCGAGGTAGGGCTACGCCTAGTGAACTGTTTTTTACAAAAGAAGAAAGATCGAGGTTACGTGAAAAAAAACCAACAAGATCACAAGTAAAAAAACATAAAACACTTGATATTATTATTTTTAATTTTAATAAAACTTACTCCTTGTTTTCCCTGAAAGTTAACAAGCTTATCCTGCATGGTTTCACAATGGAGCAGTTTATAAGATGGGTCATAATGTAGCCCGTGTAGTCCATCAAGGTAATACTGCCATCTTTCAGGGTAGACGGAATGTAACTAATTTCTGGTTATTAACTTATTTTTGTCTTATGTAATTAAAAATATACATTAAGTGCTTTGTAAACTTAGAAACATGTAAGAGTTTTAATTATTTTCCGGCTATGCTGTGTGGTTCGAACTTTCGATAGTTCAACATAGTCCCAGTATCGTTAAACTTGAACTTTAGATGAGCAACTGTATTTGTTTGCATACATAAATGTACCTGTATTACATGTGTGAACTGTGCATTTAATCACAACTAAAACATTCCCTTTCATTTCAGATTCAGTAGCCAAACTACCGTCACTTAATGCCTTCACTTGGAAGTTGAGGTACTTCAGAAAAACTACCAAAAGAGTAAGTAGCGTTGAATATAATAAGTAATAAAATAATAAAGCGCTAGCCCATGTCAGAACATCTTCAGTGCTCAGTGTGACTAGTTGAATTGCTATCCGCGATATATCTTTAGCACCAAGACACTTACAAACTCAGCTATTTTATTTTATTTTATTTTAATCTTCGGGAGGGATAACGGCTGAAACTATAAATATCATTCGAATGACAATAGTTCTTAGTTGAATAGACATTAACTTGCAAGGAGTGCACTGTATCAATGAAAGGGGAAGAGGTTATTTTTTACACTTCATTTATGCCGGGATCACTATCAACTTAACGTTAACTGAAAGTTAACTTAACGTAACTTAACGTAAAGGATCTCCTCGTGTGTTTACATGGAAGCGATCACGATGCAGTTAACTTAACGTTGACTTGCAGTTAACTTAACGTAAGAGATGTCCTGGGAGGTATTTTACTTTAAGTAAACGTTACTTGAAGGGCATCACGTGATCTAGCCAGCCAATCACTATGCGAGTGACGTCAACAGGGCTATTTAGTAACTCATTTGTTGGTATTATGACCAATGTTTACTCTTTAGCGTAAGTTAGAGTGATCAGACATTGAAACAAAATAATTAAACTATAATAGGAAAGCTAAATTTATCAAAAAAGTTTTGTAATATATATTTATTATATCGATTGAAAACTGTAAACATTCACAGATCATCACTATACAACTTGTACAAATAACAGATCATACTTGAGAATAAAGATGTTTGGCTTGAGTTGTTACGTTAAGTTACGTGAATCGTGATCACACATACGTTAAGTTAACTTTAAGTTAACTTTAAGTGAACGTTACGTTAAGTTGATCGTGATCCCGGCATTATCCTGAAAGATAGTATACTTACCTCAAATGTTTCCACTATGGCATATCTTATAAAATAGCTCCATGGTGTAATCCATTAAGGTGGTACTGCTACATTTCAGGTTAATCTGAGTGCACCTAGAACTGTACACGTGTACGTGCCATATTATGTATGATTCTTCTTAGCTAGTTTGTATTCACTTTATTATAATATCTTAAAGGAGTTTCATAAATCGGAGAGGAACTAAAAGAATAAACTAAAACCAAAGATTAATGCAATCTAATTTTCAAAGGAAAAACCCTATATGATAGCTGTAAGCCCTATTATATCTATTTTCACATATTCGTACGTCAAATCACGTTATATTCATCTGTCACCTTCAATAAGTACTATCAATATCTATAGAGGTGAACTGGAGGGTTTTTTCCTAAATGGTTTTCCACTCTCCCTCCACGCAAATGCGGGTTCACTTCTTCTAAATTCAACCTTCCCAATTCCTAATCCATTAGTGTAATTAGTACATAAGCGTATAACCCGAACGGGTAGTAAGACGCGGTGCTAAATAATAATAATAAAAAAATATATCTATAGAGTAATACGAATAATATAATAACATGTGGACCATAAATCAATGTTGTTATTTTTTTAAACTTTCTGCACACCTAGATCCTACTATATCAAAATAGGTATGAAAACGCCTCTCCATTTTAGTCTTGTGCTTTCAGTCATAATATTACTATTTGAAGCTTACTTTTAACACATTAATCACACTCTTGGAAATACTTAAAAAGGTAAACACCCATTAATCTTAGGTAATATGAACTGGACTACCTTACAATCGAGTAGCCTCATTAACTTCCTTGCTCAGGATCAGCCACAAATATAAGTAGACAGTTAGTTTCATTGACAGTAGCCACGCTATGTTTTTTCATTAATACATTCGAAACTAAGGTGGTTAGCGATTATTCTTGTGGTTAGGAAATATTAGGATAACTTAAAGGAAATGCACCCGCATAAGACTAAATAGAGAATGGCTAAAACACAGTTTTGATCACATTTGGATTGACTTCCCTTCCTTATTTTTAGTGTATTCGGCCAAAATCTGACCCTCAACTTCTCCTTCACCAGCAATACAGTCTATTTCAAGCCTTACAACTTAGGCTGTGTGGCCACTGGTGCGAGTTCCATCAATGTTGCCAGTATCTTCTGTATTAAGTTGGATCTCCTGACTTCACATCTCTATTCATAATATATTTTTAGATCAGATTTGTACAGTCAAAACAAAGTAATCCTCCAAAGAACCTGCTTATTTATTTATGCGTAATCAACTGATTTGTTTTTGTTTCAGAAGCTTGATTGCTCCATGCAAGCGAATAACGACCATTTATACTTGATCTCAGAAAGTAAACTTCACCAACTACAAGTATGGAGGCGTCAGTTTTTATGTCAGTAGTGATTCTTCATGCGCTTAATTTCGTCTCTTCTAGTCCTACCCATGATTACTCTCACAACGCTCAGAGAAATACAAGTAAGTGAATCTTGTCAAACAACCTTAACAAGATTTGCCTTTGAAAAAATAAAATATGTATTTTATCAATGTCATGCTGATAGTTCAGTTAATTTTTTTAATATCACGTTTAGATTTCACGTATGTGGACTAATGAAACTACTCTAATGTCGTAGGGATTAGGAAGGGGGAGTTTAAAGGATGTGTTACCACATTTGCATGGAGAGGGAGAGTGGAAAATCATTTATATTAAAACACCTTAAGTACACCCGACTAGGTTTTGAATCCCGATCTCCCATTTTTAAAGAGTCCATTATATTGTGCGTGTAACATCTTAAGACCAACCGACCATGCCAGGAGTCAAAACAGGGGCTCTTAGCTCAATAAACAGAAATACTACTCACTGGGATAAGGTGTCATACTTTTATAAAGTTAGGTTGGTTTGTAGGTCGTGGGCAGAGAAATTCAATTTGTTCTAGATGTGATTATTTTAGTCTTTAATAATAATAATAATAATAATAATAATAATAATAATAATAATAATAATAATAATAATAATAATAATAATAATAATAATAATAATGTGAGAACTGTAGAAGGGGACATCCTGGCTTGCCAAGTGTTTGGTAGCGTCTCTGCAGACGTTTGTTCTGATAAGCCCCCGTGGTTTGTGTGCTAGCTCAAAGGTACCGTCGCAGCGGAGGCTACCCCAAGTTCCCGGTGGGGACAGACTCCGGCAAGAAGGAGGAGGAGTCAGAGTGCGGCACCAGGGACGTGTACCACCAGCCCTCCTACTCTGGGAAACCTGTGCCAAAGGTGGTTGGAGGCACCGCGGCTCCATACGGCGCGTACCCATGGACGGTAAGACCACTCACTGGAGCTGATACGATACACTCTGGTTTTGTTAGGAAGGACGTTCTGGAAGGGCTTTTTTCACTAATAGAATAGTACTACCTCTTAATCCCAACATTCTAAGCACCAAAATAAATAATAAGAACGCGTGACAAATGTTTACTAAAACACCATCAGCATCTCCTAGAGCGCAAGCCACCATAGTTTATTAAGGTGGGGGTAAAGGAAGCGCTGGTTGAAATCCGTATTTTTACGGTTTTTATTAAAAAATGATTTCTTGGTCAATAAAATAGAATATTACTTCATAGAATATATTTGGTTTAATTTTCTATGCATAGATCTCTCAACTGTTTTTGAATATTTGTTGTTAGCAGAATGGCATTTGAACAGAAACAATTTAAATGAGGGGTAAAAGTCCTTGTCTAATTTTCACGATGCTTATCATAAATATTAAAGAACTGTTGAGATTAATATGTGAAGGACATAAACTAAATGTATCTATTGGATACATATTTTATTAACTTTGTTTAAAAAATATTTTTTGCTATATATATATATATATATATATATAAAAGATATGCACCTTAACTTGCGATTTCTTCCATCCCACCTTAAGGTGGGGATGAAGGGGACACGAGAAAAGCTAAGTGTTTTTGCAGTTTTTATATCAACATTTTTTTTTGTTATAATAAATCGAATATTGCTTTAGTAAAAACATGAGTCAGGTTTTCTTCACATGATGATACCAACAGTTCTTGAATATCTGTCAGGAGTATTCTAGAATTTTCTATAACTTTTCCCTTCATTTAAAAAGTTTCTCATCTAATGCCACAATGCTCATGGCAGATATTCAACATCTGTTGATATCACTAAGGGGAGAAAATTAAGCTCTATATGTTTGCACTGAAGCAATCTTTTATTTAATTTGACCACAAGAAGATTTTGCTATAAAAACTGTCCTTTTCTCGCGATCCCTACATACCCCCCCTCCCCCACCTTAAGATCCCATCTGACAACCAATTAATCAGGAAATTCGATACAAGATTACATTCAAACCAGAAAACTTATCAATGTGTGGGCTTATGCAGACTTAATTGATTCCATCAAAATTTAGATCAGTTGAATATTTATTTTTTCATTTTAAAATAATTATTCTTCAATTTTATTAAATAGTTTTTTAAATACGGGATAATGATTTCACTGGTCTTAATTTCACTGTTATTTAAAAAAAGAATGCAGAAGGCTGATAAATACCACGATGCCTGGTTCGAGGTTTATTACCTACCTGTGTTATCCGTGAGGTGAAATGAACTCATTCCCAATTTTCGGGGACAGTCCCTGGATTATGTCCCAGCCTGCATTATTCCTTGATTCATTAAATAAATTATTTCAATTTGCAAAAAGATACTTTATTCGGATAAATATCATGCCATTCCACGTTCTTTTTCAAAATAATGAAGGTTTGGACTCATATAACATAAATGAAGCCAAATATAATACTACCAATAAAATACTTGGTTGCATGGTAAAAGATTTTTTTTAACTAAACACGATTATTAATCAAAGATTTTCATTGCACCCCAGATACAAATAAGTTAAACCCTTTTAACAATATTTCAATATTTAAAAAGGTACGGGCATACTCCTACTTATGAGTGTGTTACTCCTTATGTGTTGATTAATTGACACTTAATTTAAGTCCAGGTGGAGATCAAAGCCTACCGCCCTAACAAGAGGAAGTTCGAGCACCATTGTGGGGGTGCCGTGGTGGGTCCTCGCCTCGTCATGACCGCCGCGCACTGTCTGCAGAACGAGCAGGCGGACCAGCTCAGGATTGTGGTGGGAGAACATTTCCTAGAGCAGAGAGACCAGTACGAGAAGAGCTTCAGGGTGGAGGACGTGCTCATACACCCCAAATTCAGGAAAGGTAAATCTAGGAGCTTGAGGGTGGAGGAGGTGGTCATCCTCATGAAAGGTAATGTAGGAGATGGAGGATGGAGTAGGTAAAACAAAAACTTAATATTTCTGCAGAATGAAACTAGTTAAAGTCCTCCACTTTTATTGTTTTTTGGCACTGCAACGCTAATGTGCTAAAAATGAGTAAGGTTGAATTTATAGAAAGTGTACCCGCTTTTGTATGGAAAGAGAGTGAAAACCCATATATTAAAGATTCCTCAATAAACCAAACCAGGCTTCGAATCTCGATCTCACCATCATCATAAGTTTAAGCTATTGTGAGGTTGACGCCGTAGACCATGCAGCCACTGAAGTGGGTCATCATCACTTGTTTGATTACAGTGATAACTTACCAAATATTCCTTGTCCGTAGTGATAAAACTGATAAAATACCAAAGTATTCCTTGTCCGCAGTGATAAGTTACCAAAGTGTTCATTGTACGCAGTGATAAGTTACCAAAGTATTCCTTGTCCGCAGTGATAACTTACCAAAGTGTTCATTGTAGGCAGTGATAACTTACCAAAATGTTCATCGTAAGCAGTGATAAGTTACCAAAGTATTCCTTGTCCACAGTGATAAATTACCAAAGTATTCCTTGTCCACAGTGATAACCTACCAAAGTGTTCATTGTAGGCAGTGATAAATTACCAAAATGTTCATCGTAAGCAGTGATAAGTTACCAAAGTATTCCTTGTCCGCAGTGATAAGTTACCAAAGTGTTCATTGTACGCAGTGATAAGTTACCAAAGTGTTCCTTGTCTACAGTGATAGCTAACCAAAGAGTTCCTTGTCTACAGCAATAACTTACCAAAGTGTTCCTTGTTTACAGTGGGGTTCTACAGCAACGATATCGCCCTCTTGAAGGTGAAGGCTGTGGGTGACCAAGGTATTCAGTTCAACTCCCACGTGAGGTCTATCTGTCTCCCAGAGCTGTCGACTCAAAGCAAAGAGGGCTCATGGTGCCTGGTGACAGGCTGGGGCGCACAGAACCGTGAGTATAATGTCGAACTTGAAATAGTCATAAAGAAACAGGAGGAAAGCGTATTTCTCTGGTACTTTGCATCAACACTTAGGTTTATATATGGCTAATTAACAGCAAGTAGTAAATTAACCATCTTTACTCTCCGGGAAAAGTGTCAACTCCCTATTTCTCACCAGAAAGTATTCAATGGCACCCTCTCCCTGTTACTCACCAGCAAATATTCAATGGCACCCTCTCCCTGTTACTCACCATCAAATATTCAATTACCTCACTCCCTGTTATTCCCAGCAGGTATTCAAAGACTCCTTCCTGTTATTCACCAGCAAATATTCAAAGATTTCTACACCAGCAAATATGCATTGACCTCCACCCCTCGCTATTTCTTACCAACAAGTATTTAATGAAATCACCTTTCCATACAATCACCAGAAAATATTAAATTACTTCCTCTCACACACTCACCAGCAGCTTTTTAACCATCCCTCTCCAATTATTCAACAGCAAGTATTAAATAACCACCACCCCCTTATATTACTCAACATCAAGTGTTCAATGACTCCCTGTTATTTACCAGCAGGTGTTCAATTACCCCAGTTACTCACCATTGTTACTCGCCATCAAGTAGTTAACCCCTGACCTCTGTTGCTCACCAGCTGATGACGTGGAGAGTCAGTCGCAGTCGCTACAAGTGGCTGCGGTGTCCCTCCTCGACCTGGCGACATGCCGGAGGTCTGACGTGTACGGGGGTCGACACCAGGACATCTTGGACAGCATGGTGTGCGCTGGGGTGCTGGAAGGAGGAGTTGACGCCTGTGGGGGGGACTCAGGGGGTCCTCTGGCCTGCGAAGTCGATGGTGAGTAAATGCAGACTTTCGCAGTAGGATAGGCTCGTCTCAGAGGAAGAAGGGAATATGTTCAGGGAGCCAATATTAATCTATAGAACATAACATTTTCATACAAAACTCTTTACAATCCAATATTTAAGAATCAAATAGTCAAAGCTATTATTTATTATATAGTTTAACTGAACGGTCGATTGGGAGGCCGACACTTACTGACAGTGATGTCAAGTGTCACCTGCCACTGTTTTTCACACGATGAAGCTACCGTATCAGAACCAGAATGTAATGAAAACGACATCACACTGATTGGACCTCTGCCTGCCTCAAATTTCCCCAGGACTGCTTTAATTTACTCCAACCCATTTCGATGGCCGAATGGTCTAGCACGCTACTAGAGTGTTTAACTAGACTGCTGATCTCAGGAAGATTGAGGTTCGGATCTCGGTTGGGTGTGCTGAAGGTGGTTTTTCTAAAATGGTTTTCCACTTTACCCCCACGCAAATATTGGTACACTTCCTTTTCGTATTATTTTCCTAAGCCCTAAAACCATAAGCGTAATTGTAATGTAAGCGTATAGCCCGAACGGGTAGTAAGACGCGATGTTAAAATAATAATAATGATAGTAATAATTTCCTCCGAACGGACCTAAACTCTTTGTTACGTTCGGACATATTCTGCACCTCTGGAAGGAAGTACATTCTTTATTATAGTGAAGAGAAGATTGCAAATCCACAAGAATAGATGACATTCCCCCCACACCCCCAAACACTCAAGAATACCAGC
Organism: Timema genevievae; assembly: GCA_902155825.1. NCBI lineage: Eukaryota > Metazoa > Arthropoda > Insecta > Phasmatodea > Timematidae > Timema > Timema genevievae. The sequence continues at coordinate 11,818 of CABFWO010001685.1, forward strand.
CTTGGATTCAAACCCAAACATCCTTGTCAATGGCGTTCCAGTCTATTGAGGATTTCACTACTGAATTAGAGGGTTTAATGTAAGGCTATTAACGTCTGTGACAGCATTATTTAATTCCGAAAACTCCTTTGTTTCAAATTAAGATTAAATTAATTTCCTACACTTCTATGGTTACATGGTATAAGGTGTAACTCTATCAATAGACTGAATTGCTATCAGAAATAGATCAGGGTTTGAATCCTGTTCAGGCGTACTCAAGGTGTTTTTTCAAAATTAAATTCTACTACCCATCCACGCAAATGCGCTTCATTTCCTTTAAAATTCTTCATTATTAACCCATACCCCATTAGGGTAATCTATGATGATAGCCCGTATGGGCGGCAAAACGTGGTTTGTAAAAAAAATACATTTATATACTTAAATAAAATTTAGTTTAACAAAAACCATATTAAAGTCCAACTCCTTAGATAAGTAAGTAGTTCAGCTGGCTAATCAACTGGGCTTGATTCCTGGAAAAGCCAAAAATTTCTTTGGTGAAGTTAAAGCATCCCCTTTCTTAGTGATGAACTGTCAGCTCGGGAACAGTATGTATATTCTAGAGTTAATTTGGTGTATAAGGCATGTGTTGATAAATCAGTTGGTTCTTAAAATACACGTTAAATAATAACGCTCTCCTTTAAATAATTATTTGTGGAAATGTATCATCCAACTCAACTCCTGTATGTATGAAACTAATATATATCATTTTATCTATATTTGTGGGTGCTGTAGAAACACAGGGATATATCAGCACATTGCTTACACACTAATTTAACTTGAGGTACATAAAATTTCATTGACGGCGATTTAAATATATGATTATTATTACGAGATCTTAGAAAAATACTAAATTAGTTTAGTCGCTTTTTAACATCAAACAAACTATGGTCCTTTAAACTGGTCTTTTGTCTCGTTATTCACTCAGAAAAAAAGTTACAAGTTCAATTGCTAAATATAACTATATATATTTTTTACTTTCTCTCTATCTTACAGGTAGAGAAAGTATGGTGATCGTCAAAAAAAACGAACTCGAGATTTTGATGAATTTTGACGTTTCATGACTTCCTGAATCCGAAAAAGTGGTTTTTGAATTTCCGTCTGTCTGTCTGTCTGTCTGTCTGTACCTCCAACTAGAGCCTAAACTATTTTACCGATTGAGCTGAAACTTGATATCTAGGGTTTTCATAGGGTTGCCCCGAGGGGTTTTTGGAATTGGATATCTACCCCTAAAATTAAGGGTAGTTTACTGAAGGGAAAAAAGAGAAAAAGTCGATTTTCTCAAAATCGGCTCTAACGATTTTGATTAAATTTCATTTATGAACATTAATAAATATTCCAAACAAAATGGCTACTCTCAATATTTCGGCAAAATGGCTTTAAGGGCTCCGGTCTGATGCGTAAATTAACATTTTTTATAATAGCTCCGAAACTATTTGAGATATGAAATTACTTAGCATTACAAATATGTATATATATTTATAATACAAATATTTTATTCGAAACATATTTTTATAAAATCAATAATTTTCAATCTATACGCAATTATATATATATTTTTAGCTTTTTGGACATTAAAGCTTAAGTATTGCGATCGTAAAAAAAACTAACCTGAAATGTTGATGGATTTCGACGTCTCATGACCCCCCGAACCCTAAAAAATAGTCTTTGCAATGCCGTCTGTCTGTGTGTCTATTAAAACTTAAAATTAAGGGTAGTTTACTGAAGGGCAAAAAGAGAAAAAGTCGATTTTCTCAAAATCGGCTCTAACGATTTTGATTAAATTTCATTTATAAACATTAATAAATATTCCAAACAAAATGGCTACCCTCAATATTTCGGCAAAATGGCTTTAAGGGCTCCGGTCTGATGCGTCAATTAACATTTTTTTAAATAGCTCCGAAACTATTTGAGATATGAAATTACTTAGCATTACAAATATGTATATATATTTATAATACAGATATTTTATCCGAAACATATTTTTATAAAATCAATAACTTTCAATCTATACGCAATTATATAATTTTTTTAACTTTTTGGACATTAAAGTTTAAGTATTGCGACCGTAAAAAAAACTAACCTGAAATGTTGATGGATGTCGACGTCTCATGACCCCCCGAACCCTAAAAAATAGTCTTTGCAATGCCGTCTGTCTGTGTGTCTATAAAAACTTAAAATTAAGGGTAGTTTACTGAAGGGCGAAAAGAGAAAAATTTGGTTTTCTCAAAATCTGCTCAAACGATTTTGATTAAAATTCGTATCTAGGCGTTGATTAAGATTATAAATAAACTGGCTATTTTCATTTTCCTATGAAAATGATTTTTAGGGTACTTTACAGAAGCGTTAATTTCCGTATCTCCACAACTATTTGAGAAACTAAACAACTTATCATTGCAAAATTGTAGGACTATTAGAAATAAAAAACTTTTATTTGACATATATTTTTATAAAAGCAACAGTTTCTGAGATATTTGCAAATATATTAATACAATTTTGTGAGCTTTAGTTGTAAACATATACTACTTAAGTCTTAACGCAATAATTCTCCAATGCCATAGAGTAATTAAATATAAGTATCTAAAAAAGTATGTTATTTTTCCTTAAATCTCTTAGGAGAAATGTTTGCATAGCAATGATCTATCTCCATTTTAGACTCAATAGTCAATATTTACATTTTTTATTGGTCAAAATGTATAAATGAATAATTAAATATCAATGCGATGACTTGAAGATCTGCAACACCTTATAAAATGTTAAAATTTTAACCAGAATCGAAATTTTAATACGAAGTGTTGACCCTTGTGGAAGACATTAAACTGTTTGAAATGTTCTTAGGTGGACAAAGATGCGCCTCTTTTCTCATTGATTATATATCATTGTATATTATTTTATTCGTGTTCTTATGTGGAGTGGTGATGATACAATGTACATTATTCCGTTCAGAAATCTTACGAGTTTATAGAAAGAGAGAGAAAGTCTGTGCGGTGCGCCGTACCATTTATTTTAAATCTGTGTGACCGAGCGTTTAAAAATATGTTATTCAAACAAATATTATAACCAAAGTTTTAATAATACCAGCTGCCTTTGCATTATTTATAGTTTTAAAATGTAAAACTGAACCAAAAATAAATATTTTCTTTTAAAAGTTTTCCTTAGCAAGAGCGACCCTGCAACTAAGTCGGTTTCAGATAGTGTTAAAACCTACCACTAGAGTCTATGTTGTCGCAAAGTTTTCTAGTTTAAAACCCAGTAAAAAACACAAATCATATAACGTAGGTCGAGCAATGGCGTTACATTCCTATTTACAATATATTTTTAAATCTAGCAGAGAAACAAACAATTCTTGAGGCTATCGCCTATACATTAATCCAAAAAGCATTATAGTAAATTCTTTGTAATAGCATCTTTGCCGGCTACTGTGTCCAAAAATTTTCAAAATATTTAAGCAACTAATAACTTTATATACTTCAAAAATGCCGCAATCTAAATTTGATTTTGTTAGATATTGAAAAGTTTCAGCTTTCAACGACTATAAAATCCATTTTCCTTTAAATTGCTCTGCTCTGACTAATATATTATCTACTTTATATCTCAAACTAAATAATAACAAAACTTAATATATACGTCGATGGCAGAAGAAATGGCCTTTCAGTAGCCTACTGATCTCACGTTTGAGTTCAGAATAAATTTGCTGTAATAATAAAAATATACAAATATAGTTCAGGTAAATAATTTACTCAAGAAAAAAGCCTCTCTTCTAATGGTTTACATCCCTGTAAGAAACTCCAACTAAAGCAAGAGCTAAAGCGCAGACTTACTATTTCAAGTTGTACAATTATTGTTTAGTTGGGATCATGCGCACGGCAGCGATCTCACCCCGAATAAACAGTTTAGTTGAATTGGTCCTGCATACGACTCTCACCTGTTGTATAGTCGGTCTGAGGTGGAGAAAACGAGTTTATGTAGGCCTACACAGCTGATTTAAAATGAACTTGAAGGAAACTTAACTTATTTTTGCCTTTCTAAAAAATCAGAAATACTGGGTCAATCCCAACGATAATTCGCTCTAGAATCCAAAGAAGATTAATCTATAAGTGCCAATTCTTATTTCACCCCCTCGCCCAATTCTTAAAGTGTTTACCTTTAATTTTAGTTAATAGTTTGTACCAACCACTTTTGTGCAAAACGTGTAACGGCAAGAATGAAGTGAGGAATAGAGGGGGGAACAATCCAGCTGTTTTGTCGGTAGCGTGTGCGGTCCGATGTACTCCTATTCTTATTTTAAGGTTTGACTATAGTTGCCTCAACTCTTTGATTGGTCACTACAGTAGCCCCATGACTTCTTTGGTGCTGAATGACAGCTCACAGCTGACAGCTGATGGCTTTGAAAAGTTACCAGACCAAATTATGTATCCCTACGCCGAACCATATGATCTGCAAAAACATGTGTTAAGCAGCTGTCACTTCTGACAGTCAAAATTTAGATATATACCTAAATGATGACTGTCAGAAGTCAGCTGTGAGCTGTCAGTCAGCACCAAAGAAGTCATGGGGCTACTATAGTTGGAGCTAAGCCTAATTTTCACTGTGTGTTCACATCCAAATAACACCATTCAGTTTTACTATCCAACTAAACTATTTAGTCATTCGTTTGCACCTAGCATGGATGTGTGTTGTTCCAGGAAGGTTCGTGCTGACGGGCCTGGTGTCCTGGGGAGACGGGTGCGCCAAGAAGAACCGGCCGGGTGTGTACACTCGAATATCCCACTATGTGGACTGGTTGGAGCAAGCGAGGGATCAGCTCGGGGTATAAGATCCGATATAACCCCTCTCTCTCTTCAAATCATGTTCTCATCTTGAAAGGAACATCACCCTAGAAAACAACAAAAAGTTACTAAGGAAGACCTGTGTTCACTCTTCGTGACTTACACGTGTTCTTCTTATCAAGTATTCGTCCATCAACGGCTAGTTGTACCCAGAGACTCGACAGTAAGGATCATTAACGTGCCTGACTTGCCAACTTTTTTTTAGGTAGGGGGTGGGTTTGCAAACATTATTATTAATTCAACCTCTCACTATAACTTAGTGGATCCTAATAAACGCTCAGCTTCATACACAAAATATTGTTTCAGCTGAACACTATATAAATTCAAGGATTTCATTATACTCCAGATTAAAATAGGTCCAACACTTTTCTCTCTAATTCGTTCAACATTCGAAAAATATATAAGTGTAGGCCTACTCACAAGAGTTCTATTAATTCTTTGTTAAATAATTAACATTGTTAACATTGCTAACTATTGGTACAACCACGAGCTTAGTCTATTTGACACAAACTATGTATAAAAAAAGTTTTAAAGTGACATGGATAATTTAAAAAGTTATCACCCTATTAGGATCCACTTGCGCTTGATGCGTTTGATGTCCGGATAAATTAACCAAGCTCAATCTGTTTACACTGAAACATAGCTTCAGTGGTGGATATCAATATATGCTTAGGGCCATCATATTTATAGCCCTGGACCACTTGGAATCTGCAAGTCCACCCCTGCCTCCAACCAGCAGGACAAACATCTCCATGGCAGGGAATGAAATGGCGTAACTAAGGTCTCTTCAGTTATCTATACATTGACACGTTACTAAAGTGAAAACAGTTTGGAGTGCATAGTATATTAGTCTTCTTTGTTGTCTATTTGATGATAAGTCTAGGAATTATACGACTATTCCAAAATAAGCCATGTATGTCACGTGTCACCAGATGATCATACTAGTCCCAAGATAGCACCATAGTGATTACCAAACTGGAAGTAAAATGTGGTATACACACACACACACACACACACACACACACACAGAGTTAGCACCTAAATCGAGCCACTTAAAAAAACAAAACAAATAAAATCACTTTTAGCTTGATTGAACTTTTAGACAGCTATTGATCAGGGTTGAAAAATATTATAAATCACAGTGGAAATCATGTGTTTCTTCCATAATCTGCATAGGTGTTTCCGGAATATAAGGTGCTATCTTTTATAGATGTATATTCAATGGTTATGGCTATAAAAACTACACCAAAATAATTGTTTTATTTTTACTAAAAGATTAGTACTTGTTGCTTCCTATGGTATTTTAAGTTTCTTATAAGAAAGTATTGTGATCGTGAATATTTTCGACCTTAAGATTATGATGTTTTATGTGCCCCCAAAACTAAAAAAGTGCCTTTTCAATCTTGTATGTATCCATGTCTGTCTGTCTATCTGGTTGTCTGTCAGTCAATCTCTTTGTCCCTTGGGCTATAAATAAAAGGGTAAAATGGATTTTGTCAAAACTTTGTATTTATATGTTGTATGGCCATGTCTTGAGTTTTTTTTTTACTTTGACTATTCCTCAAACTAAGGGTGCCTATCTTATATACAAACTGTTTTCGAAAATTCAAAATTTTTCAAAAAATACGCTAAATATTTTTCTCTAAATTTGATCTTTGTGGAGTGTTTTACATGACAAGTAATTCTATATACTCGTTTTTCGTGGGTTAATTCAATTGAAGGCAGTTTACAGATGACTTGATTTTTTAAAATTTCAAATCCTGTAAAAAATCTCTGAAAATTTGAATCACAATGGGTTTCTGGAAAGTTTTTCAGTTTATAAATAATTTATAGACTTATATTTCTTAACAATTGGTGATTTTTGAAAAATTTGAAAATTTTCTAAATTAATTCTAGCGATCTGATTAAAATCAGTATAGGGGCATTATTTTACATGCTGATTTTTCTCGATTTTCTAATATAAATCAATCTAAGGATAATTTTTTTGAAAATATTTTAGAAAATCTGATTTTTTATAAATGAATTACAAATTGGGTGTCTGATATTTGTTTTACATTATAAATAAAATACAGATTTTATTTTTACACGTATAACTAATTTGAGACTAGTTTATTATTAAATGATTTATGAAAGTTTGAAATTTTAGAAATGGTTTGAACAATTGTTTTTAGAATTCATATATGAATAGTGCATATTATGACCAAACAGTTGGTATGTTTGTTTTCCTAAGGAAAAAAAAAATTAGCTGTAGCTTATTTAAACCCTAGTTTTGACAATGTTGTTCCAAGCTATAATACACTTTATGAGAAAATGTGTAAGATTGTGTCGTACCATTTTATTTAAATTGTTTTTACTAAGAATTATTGTTGAACATTAATTCTGTCACTCAACAAAGTTTCAAATATGGCCATATAATAATACAACATAATGTAAAGTTGTGTTTTCCCACATTCTTTAAATTTAAACAGGATGAAAAGGGCTGCAGTTGAGCACGCACTACAGCAATATCAATAATCGTCTCTAGTCAAGTAAATGTGCCAACACACATTAAAATAACATTTTGTAGGTAATATTTATGTTTATTAAAACATGTTTTATTATTTTAACTTATATAGTTTTGTTGATATGATATAGTTAATTTTAATGAAATGAGTCTTTGAACATTTTGTCAACTGATTGTTCTTCTTATAAAAAATATACTGAATAGCCAAATGTTTAGTTGACTCTGGTTCTACCACCGGCTGATTTTGTGTTAGCCGATTTAAAATATTTGTAATAAATATTGATTCGTGATTCCATTGTAAATATATTGAAAATGATCTCATTGTACTATAAATAGTTTATTGAAAATAACATATACTTTGTGTCACATAACATATTATTATATATCATGAAAATATCATTTATGTATGACAAGACAATTATGCTAATTGCCATTTTTTAAATGTAGCTAAGTAATGTCTGAAAAATTAAAATTAAATACTTTAAAAATCACAAACTCATGTCTATTATTTAAGTTCACAAATTGGTAACATTTTAGAAAAACTTAGTTGTAGGATTTAAATTTACTTTAAATTAACTAACAAATTCATCCAGTAGGCCAATATTTAAAGCGCTCTTTTTATCTCTACTGCAACTTACCACCCATCTGGGTTATACGATTATTTTAATCGCGCTAATGAGATAGGTTAGAGGTATGTAAATTTAAATATTGTGTACCTACATTAATAATTAACGGCGTGTCAGGGTTAAACAATCTGTAGCTTTGTTTACGGAAAGATTAGCCAGTATTTATGTATCTTTGCCCATGGGACGCCCGGATGTACTTATCGTTTATCCTATCCGTGGAATCTCTTTCCGCGTCCCGATGAGATGAGTGTTTAATGATAATAAATATGAAGCTGTGGAGCCAATGAAGATCTTAACCTATCTTGAGACTAATTAACCAAACCCTTATGAACATGGGAATTAACTCCTCTTTCGGTAAGTATCCCCCAGAACCAGCCAGGAATAGAATCCAGGACCTTTAGATCAGAAATCAGAGGCTCTGAACACCTCAGGTAACCCTAACTGGATATGAATCCTAACCTTCACTGTCCCCCGGCAAACCAGACAAGACGATATGGGTGCCCTCCTCCGCGTGCCCGTTGGAGCGAGATATTGTGGTTCAGAAGCCTACATTCTTGCGAGCTAACGGCCCAATCCCAGGGAGGGGCTGCGCGCTCTATCCTAGCAGCGCTAGGTCTGGTTTTTCACCCTCTCTTCCTCATCGTGTCCTTATCATACATCCGGACTGTACGTATTTCAATTACTCTAATGGGATAGGGATGTGTACAATATTATTCAGAGGAAAGATACGTTCATATGCATGATGGAAAGATTGAAAAAACTTGCAGGTAAAAATGAAAACGACCTCAGTACACTCGGAGGGGTATCCAAACCCTACTTTCCCGTAACGGCAAACCAGACTATACGAGGCTGACGTAGGCCTATTATAGTCCGTGCAACCAACCGATTTGAGGACCTAGTTTTGAATGACTAACCAACTTTTTCTCCTCTGTTCATCTTTACTCGAGATTGGACAATTCCTGATGAAGATCTTACTGCGGCCGGAAGAGACTTCCAGTTTCCTCTGAGGTGGTCAGAAACCTCCAGCAATCCCCCCTTCACTCCGTTTTTTTTTATCCAAGAGCAGTTTCTTAGGTTTCGCTGATTGTGATTGGATTTCACGGTGATTTTCACTAGACGCCGGGGCAAGGAGGACAATGAATGGAGTAGTAAGGCCCGGCCAGCCTCCCTAATTCTATTTCCTTTGTCTCGACTGATATATCCTCTCTCTCTCTCTCTCTCTCTCTCCGTCTACTCTACTCTGCGCCACTTCCAGTAAAGTAAACCAAATGGAAGAAACGCAGGAGAATATCGAGATTTATTTCCTCGCCGTGTCCCACCACAATTTTGCGTTATACGCATACATTTATTGCGCTAATGGAATAGTAATGAGGAAGATATAATATGAGAGTAAATGCCCCTGCATCTGCTTTGAGTGAGAGTGGGAAACCATCTAAGAAACAACTATCTCCGTACACCCAACCAAGATTCGAACCCTGACATCCCTGTCACCAACAATCAAGTCTAAAACGAGAGTGACAAGATCACCGATGCAGTTTTTAGTTGTTTGGAAAATGACTTGGCTACTCTTGTAGGATGATGAGCCAGATTATATGCCTGAAGGACAGGTTTTATTTAGTGATATATTTGACACAAGTGCTATTAAATGGGTATGTATGATGAAAGTAGTTGTAAAGGAATTACATCTGCCCTAACATGGTAGGAAATGGAAAGGTCCCAGGGATACACCACATATTTAAAAACACTCCTTTAGTTCTTGGCCGAATTTTGAACTTCAATGGTTCTCATCACCGAAAATCCAGCTAGTGTTCGAACCCAAGCTATCCCGATGAGGAAAAAATGTATTTATATGGTGTGAAAGTAGGTGGGGTACATTTAATCCGGAGTTCATTGCAGGTGCTGTCCCAAGTGCTAATAACCCATTCTATGTTAAGGGGCCTTAAAAACATTCATGACCAGCCCTTTGAGTTTTCCCGCCCCGTGCAGTAGCATACCTTGCGGTTCCACCATATCCTCAAATTAACACTTAACTTCTGTTTATAGTTTCTAGACTAGTGTATCGTTGCAGCGAAAATTATTGATCTAAAATGTATTCTAAACTTTTTACTAAGAAAAGTTCTATATATTAAACCCTCACTCGACATTCTATATAAAAGTTTACTCGTCAAAGGATAAAAAATTTACATATATATTTAAATTTCGGGGTTTAATTTGAATCAAAACGTATATTTTCCCCCTTTATGCCAAGATTAGAACTTTAAAATGACCCCTCAAGAAATAAATGAGCTATTATTATTTTTAATCAAAGATGAATATTTCACCTACCAACATACAATTACACGCACATCTTGGTTTCCATTGTGACACAAATAAAGATTGTACAGATGAGGCACTGCCCACACAGAAGGAAAAGATAGAAAGTTCGCTTGGAAAATTGGCTTTTAGTGTTAAATTACTATTTTTGCCGACATCATGGACCCCTAATCGTTAAAATTAGTGTTAATAATAATATTTAGCACCGCGTCTTACTACCCGTTCGGGTTATACGCTAAAATTAGTGTTCGTCTATCAAATTTGGTCAAGCTGTTTTCTTATATTTTCAACTATCGGAAATGGGCTTATAATATTATATATATATATATAATATAAGATATATTAAGCGAAAGAGAGTGAGAGATTAAGAAAATGTGAGGGTGAGAGTATAAGTGTTTGAGTGAGTGAGTGTTAGATATAGATTGTTAGTTTGAGAAAATGAGTGTGAAAGATTGAATATGAAAATAGAGAGTGAGTGTTAACGAGTGATAGGTAGAGAGAGTTTGTGAAAGGGACAGAGTTGGAAGGATAGGTTGTATGTGAGATAGAAAGTGTGTGATAAAGAAAGTGTGAGGTAATGTGTGAAAGGGTTTGTGGGAAAGAGTGTGTGGGAGTGTGTTTGTGAGATAGTATGTGTTTTAGGGAGTGTGTAGGAGAGTGTGTGAAAAACAGTGCATGATAGTGTGTGTGAAAGAGAGTTTGTGTGAAAGAGAGTGTGTATGAAAAAGAGTTTGTGTGAAAGAGAATTTGTATGATAGTTTGTGTTAAAAAGAGTTATGTGGAGGAGAGTGTGTGTATGAAAGAGAGTGTGTGTATGAAAGAGAGTGTGTATGAAAGAGAGTGTGTGAGAAACAATGTGTGAGAGAGAAAGCTATTTGAGAAAGATAGAGAGTGTGTGTTTGTGTGTAAGAGTAAGTGTGAGAAAGATTGTCAAAAAGAGACTGTGTAAGAGAGAGCTAGAATATGAGTGAGAGTGTGTGGGAGAGAGATTGTTTGAGAGAGAAGATAAATGGGATACACAAAACATTATTTATCACCGTGTTTTACCGCCCGTTTGGTTTATAGGTCTATGTATTGTGAGGGATGCTATACTTATAAGAAGTATACATGCATTTGCGTGGAGGCAGAGTGGAAAACAATTTTTGTAAATTCACCCTCAGTACACCCGACCAAAATTCGAGCCTTGCTCTACTCGTCATCGCCAGTCATGTCTACTGCAATAGTAGCGCCTTAGACTATGTGGCAACCAAAGTAGGTCACAAAATATGATTTTAAAATACTATCCACTCAGAAAAAATAGTATAGAAACAAAATTTAATTTATTTTACTGAAATATAATTTTATTAAATAAACACATAAACCTAGTTAGATCATAATATAGGTAAGATACGTAAAATATTACTTTAAAATATTATCAAAATACACTCAAAATTAAGTAGTAGCTATGAAGTAAAACTGAAATTATTTGTATTGAGATACTCTTTGAAAAAATGAAAACCAAAACCAAAGCTTAAACAAATAAAATGGCTATCTTAACATATTTAAAGTTAGTTTTATGAAATTTTGAAATTATAATACATACCAAGACATATATTATTATTATTATTATTATTATTATTATTAACACCGCGTCTTACTACCCGTTCTGGTTATACGCACTTACGCTAATGTGAAATGGTAGGGTGATTGTGAGATGAAATGGAGGACCTACAGTTTAACGTGGAATCCGAACCACGGTCAAGGCCTGGCATTCCTCACATTCACAAGTTGTGATTAATACACGTCTTGTCAGAGGTGAAGGAAGGGTTTGGCAATCAGATAAATCTGTGCCGGGACCTGGGATTGAACCCCGGACCTCAGCACAGAATTCTGACACCTTACCCCTAGACCACCAGGTCACCAAGACATATATAGACTTATTTGTATCGTTTTTAATCCATAGTTTATTCGTAAAACAAAGCGTTTGAAATTTTTTTCGTGAAATTGACTACTTAACCTTTTAGTTTTCGAGTTAGGCTATAATCAATTTTGTTGATTCAAATGCAAATTAACGAGAACAATATTTTAATAACTATAAATGTTTTCCTAGTCTAGTAAACTAATTCCCTCAATCAAAGATGTACTAGGACCACTTAATATAACGGCCATATCCATCTCCGTGGTGTAGTGGCCAGTGAACCTGGCTACGATCTTTGGGGTCTGGGTTTTGATTTCCTGCTGGTACTTTGGGTATTTTTCTATCAAGGGGAATTATCCCAACGGTGGCCATGGGTTGGTAAATTAGTCTTATGTTTGGTTTAAGACTCCCACTGGCCCACACCTTCATATTCACTATCATATCATTGCGGATATGTGTAGACAATCTCCTTAGGTGAACAATGGGCAACGCTCTGTGCCACAAGTGCGACGAATAGTCTACATACTGGCGACCAAACTGGGTGATGTAATGTTCCTTCCGTTCAATTATGCCATTCGCTAAGAAAAAAAAGGGGGTCGGGAGATATTTTATGAAGAGAGGCAAATAATAAAAAATAAATAAGATTAAAAAGAAAGTTTCAATGCCAGCAAAATTCTATCTTTCTAAATCACTATCATTGGTTTGTTTAGTACACATACATTTTTGCCATACATTTTACTTTCTCTAGACACTTCGGGGAGAAATTGATCGTAAAAAAAATCGATAACTGATAAATTTTGACGTTTCATGACCCCATATAAACTAAAAAGTGCTTTTTGCAATGACGCTGTCTGTCTGTACCTCGGACTAGAGCCGAAACTATTTTACCGAATGGGCTAAAACTTGGCATCTGGGGTTTTTATAAGGTTCCCCAGAGGGATTATTGGACTAAGATATCTAAACCTAAATTTAAGGATATTTTATTGAAGGCCAAAAAGAGAAAAAATAGATTTTCTCAAAATTTGCTAGGACGATTTTGATTAAATTATATATCTAGATACTGTCTATTGTTATAAATAAGATGAATTAGAGGGTACTTTACATAGGGGAAATATTTACAATACTGATCGTTTCTCAACTATTTGAGACACAACATAACTTATCATAGTAAAGTTGTAGTAATACTAAAGATAAAAATCATTTATGTAAAATATATTTTTATAAAACCAATGATACCCGAGCTATAATCAAATATATATACTTTATAACTTCAGGTCTTTGATATTCGTATGCTCTTTGGTGGATATTTCTCTTTTCTCACTCTTTCTGTAACAGTGTTTCTAGTTCCTGACGCCATAGAGTAAGTAACAGTGAATATTATTTCATGTATGATCTTTGGTGTAGTGTTTCTACAACAATGTATACACCTAATATTTCGTTTCACAACACTTACGAGTTTTTAGTATATGTCTATTTTAAGATAAAAGTGTGAGAAAGTCTGTGCAGTGCACCGTACCATTTATTTATATTTGTTGCACCGTATGAGTAAAGGTTGAATTACTATCTTTATTCAAAGAGAAATAGTTCATTTACAGATTGAGTCGTTATTTTTAACCACGGAGAAATATTTTACTTACAGGTATAATACTATGCACAAATCAGGGTTTACATGGTAATAATGCAAACAAATAATGTACAGCTAAAAATTCGCTGGGAAAACTGGGTTTACATTTGTAAACTACTATTTTTGGTGTTGTCCTGAACCCTAAACCTTAAAATAAGGGGGAGTTTATCAAAATTATTCAACCATTTACTCGAAATTTCAATTACTGGAAAATGGCTTACAAAATTATACATAAGAGAAGAGACAAATATTCAATGACAACGAAGAGGAAGAATAGAAATTAAGAAAGTAAAACTATTTTTTTAAATTCTAATATTATGGGATTGTTTTATAAATACACAAATAATTGCTTCTTTTTGTTGCACCATACAACCAAAGTAAGAGTTGAGTTGGTACTTTTTGTACCAGAGATAAGTATTTTATTTACAGATATACACTCATGCACAAATCAGGATTTCCATGATGATATATATACAAAGAATAAAAATCTGAATATTCTCTGAGAAACTCAGATTTTCTTTAGAAAATACTATTCTTCCCATTATCCTTTAAAACGAGCGACTATTTGTTAATATCTGTTCACCAATTTCTTCTTAATTTCTACTACCAGAAACAGGCTTATCAAGCTATAGTTAAATTAAATTATAATAAATGAGGGCCTTGCACAAATGTTTTACAGGCATATGAATATGGCGTTCTTTTTACAATTTCCGTTTTCGATACTCAGCACCTTATAGTTTGTTTCTTTTATCGATCATAATATTTTGTGCAAGTTAAAAATAGTTTTAAAGCCTGGTAATAAAAATAAAACAGTAAAATGTATCATTTAATAAGCATTGGGGCACTGTATGGAATTATAACTTACCAAGTGTTGACGATCAAGCCTACGCTATTTTAGGGACTTTGGAAATATACTTTGATGAGAAAGAAGTAAATGAAAATGTGTTTTATTAAATACAAATTGTTCAAATCATTTTTTCAATTTCTAAATTTGTGTGTCCTCTACCCCCAAGCTTGTCTGCCCTTGAAAATGCATGTGTTTCGCCATTGGTAGAGCCGGCCCTTAACTTGGTAAAAAACAAAGTTGGATTAGTGCTAATATTAACACTTGTCTGGTGCCTTTAAGTTACTATGGAATTTGAATAGTTACATTTTAAAAATACTGTTTTTTAAAACTCGAGTGATAGTGCCTTGTATTAATGAGATAAGCTATCTAACAAAGGCGTAGAGAATGAGAGCAATACACTTAATAAAAGTTAGCATAATTCACTTGAGAATAATATGTAGTCTTTATTGCGCTGCTTCTTACTACCCAAGCGGGCTATCATATTCATATCAATAAGGCAGGAATGAGAAAACTAAAATATTTTAAGTATATCTATCCGTATTTGCCTACGTAGGGAAATAAGAGGTAGCCATTTAATATAAAACACATCCTAATCCACCTTGCTGGGGTTCGAGCCCTGACCTCTGCCATTGTGGTAATCCAGACTAGAAGAGGTTGACACCTTCATTCTCGTGGTCACTGGTGCAAGTCTCTCCTTCCTTAAACGCCTGACCGTTCGATAATCTTAGAAAAAAAATTGTTGATAAGTTAACTGATGTTTTGAGTGAATACTTATCTACTGACACGCTAACACGCCATTAAACCAATTATTTAGAATTCTGAAGGATCAAGTACACTCTTATTTATAAAAATTGAGAGTAAATTGAATCTAAGAAATTGTTCCATTTTTTTCAATAATTTATTTTGATCATTGAATTCTGCTACTAGGATGACCATCATCGAATTAATCCGAAGAGGATTAATTTGTAACAAATGTACCGGAATTTGCCTGGAAAGATGATTGGAAACCACAGTTAAAGGGATGGGGAGACAAAGACGCTTTCTTCGTGCACACGTTCTTGCCTCTAAGGATCAGAGTTGGGAGCCAGTCCTGTCAGATTGTATTTAATCGTAAACACTTTGAATGTAATCAATACCTTAGAGAAATCCTGCAAATTAAATCGTGTAATTAGATCTTAACATTCACTAATTTATTCAATAACTCACGTATCATAACTACAATGTGAATCAAGATGTCTTAGAAACCTAGTAATATTAAAATTCTGTAAATAAAACTATTCACAACCAACTATAAAATGACGAAATTTTTAATATAAATATAATATTCATCAAGACAAAGTAATACCTTTTTACCCGGTTTGTACTAGAACAGAGTTAAAAAATGATATATTTTTTAAGGATTTTGAAATAAATAAATGTCTTGGAAGCTTTATCAAAAACAAGCCAGTAAGATCTAACCCAATCATGGCCGTATTCAATGGAAAGTGGGAAAGGGTGTTAAGGGATTAGCCTTATCCCTCCAAAGTGAAATCAATAATATTACATAATATAATTAGTGTAGAAATTAAATTTATATATTTCCTTTAAATTATTTCTTCATCATTCTTACCCCATTAAATTAAACAGTCGTACAGCTCTAGTGGGTAGTAAGACGTATTAAAAAAAAGCTTTAGTCCTCCTCACCCCATAAAATATCCGAGAAACGGCCATGCCTCAACCAGTGAACAGATAATATAGGATTTTTAGCATTACATTGAGATATAGCAAAGAGCATAAACTTAAAATACTGTTCTTTGTTCTATGAAGCCAGCCATATTGAATTGAATGTTTAGACATATTATTACGGGCACATTGGACCCGTGACTAGTGGATATAATTATTGCAATATAGTTTATTTTTGGTAGAAATGTTGTGGATAGGGTATTTACTAACATACTAAAAGGTAACACGATCTTAGGTGCTTGAAGATCGTAATCTTAGGAAATGGTGAGCATTTAAAACCCACTCCCCATTGTTTCTGAAACGTCATTCAACAAAAATAAATGTGGAATCTAAAGTTAAAGAACTTTTTTTAACCAAAATAGTTGGTTTCTCTTTTCTAATTTGATGGTTGTAGTTCAAATCAGATCGTTGAGTTCATTATTATATTATCAATATATATATACCATAAATAAATTATTTTACAATTATTTCCGATAATTTTCCTAGTGGCTCTGAATTATATAATTATCTTTTTTCCAAAACCTCACTAAACAAAAATACTTTCTACACGTGGGTTTTAAATAATTTCATAACTAAGAATAATACGATAGTTAATTGCTATTTCTAAGGTACAATTAAAAATATTATTAAATGTTTGAAAAAGGAAAGCTCTCATAGATAGTAGTGTTTGTGTTTCCAATTTTTCCAAAACTGAGACAAACTAGCACTTCCCGATGTCTAAGGGACTATCGAGGCCAACAAAAGCTCTATAGGACGCTCTATCGATCCTAAGTCGTCTTTAAATAAATTTATATCTGAGGATTACTTCATAGCTAGATCATCAAATTTATGTCAGTGGGATATGGCATATAATGATTGATTCTATATTAGGTTAAGATAATTTATTATTATTGGGTGAAGTGAATAAGAGATAGAGTCTACTTAGTAGAATCTAGGGCTTAGACTTAGCGCCAACTAATGTCGAAGTGAATAATTAGAAGCTAAGACTAGGTAGATGTATCCTGCCCAGACAGGAAATAAGAGTATATTCTACAGTGGTAGATACAACCCAAGTGTTAGATACATCTTGTTTTATAATATGAATCAGCGTCCGTGTGAAGGGAAAGTTGAAAAACACTTTCAGTGCAACCGGCGTGACAGGACATATTTAGACTGGAACATTTTTAGGTAGTGGTTCTTTGTCTATGCCATATTTTTTAATCTTTTCTAAACTGTCAACGCCGCTATGTAGCTCTTAGTAAATCTTTAGACTAGGAAAATTTTAGGTAGCGGTTCTTTATTAATGACACCCTTAGGAATTGTAGCTGTGTGTCCATCCTCTCCCTCAACCTTCGGTGCTATTAAGTGTCTTCTGTCACCTCATAATCTGGCAACAATGTCTCCATTAGAAGAACCACAGATTCCTCCTGTGTGTGTGGACAAAATATACGATTAAAAAGACACTGGTGTTGATACGGTGAAGGCTTTGGTAAATAACTAAGGTGTGAGAGGTATCGCCATCCGTTTTCGGGAAGTCAGGGCTCCTCCACGTGTTTCGTCAGTTACTGGAAAAAACTCCGCCAACATTCTCAATTTCAAATCGTAACAGCTTTCTACATCTATTAACATCCCTCCGAACACGATATATTTTCTCATGTCTGACCTTCAGGAACATCGCCATGATCAAACTGATGGACACTGCTGAAAAGCTAGCATGCTCCCTCCACGTCTTGAAAAAACCTAGATGTATCTCAACGGAAGAGCTATATTCTACTCTTTATTCACCCAATAACTCTAGTCCGTCCGGAAAAGTCAAGATAAATATAGGCATACTAGAGTCTACAACTTTTATTCACTTATTCACATAAAACCTAGATACATCTAAAAAATAGTCCAAGATCTAGCTACATCTAGATATAACTCAAAAGAAGAACCAAATTCAGAGAGTTATAGGAACTCCCTTATAAATAATTTAATCAGTATAGGTTTTAACTTTAAAATATACTTTTGGATTACTATTCTTACTATTTTTATTTAGTTCTTATAATCGATGTCAATGCTAATTGATTTTCACTACTTCTTTTTATAATGTAGTTATTATTATTATTATTATTATTATTATTATTATTATTATTATTATTATTATTTTTCAGTGTTGACCTTTTATGGATCTTTCATGGTGACTGTTGGCCAGCGTTAAAATAAAGAAAATTGAATTGAGATAAACTTATTATTATTATTATTATTATTATTATTATTATTATTATTATTATTATTATTACTATTATTAGTACTACTACTAATATTGGTGGTTTCTGAACAAACCGATTTTATCCTAATACGACTTACAAACAGAATTAATTCTGGAATAGAATCAAAGCCCAGTCTCTGTATCATCAATGCAGCACTGTGACAGGGAAAGCGCCAGTATTACAGCTATTTATTTTTATGGATGTGCCTAGAATCGATCTCAGCCCCCTTAGCTTAAAGTAGATCCATGTAATTTAGTTTGTAATCTGTGTTATGATAAACCTAGAAAATATACATTTTTATTAAATATTACACCTTTATAGCTCAATGTTTGTGTAATATACTGTACAAATGATTAAGTTTACACTTTAAGGGCGCTCAAGCTGTAGGTATATCATTAACTATTATTTAACGACTTAGTAATGAGTATGCCCCTGAAAAAATTTGAATACATAAATAGGGGTTGATATTTCTCTATAAATTACTTTCCCCAACATGATTCTGGTGAAAACATGTCAGCACGCACTATTTTAATCACACACACAGTTTAATGTTTCTGTACATTCTGCGTGATCAGGTAGTAAGGAAAAGTCTACTATTTTAGTTTAAGTGTTTGTGAATAGGGAAGTGAAATTAAATAAATGTACCGATATTTTTTTATTTCTAGTATAAGAAAAAATGTATCGACAAAAATATCGGTATTGAAAGAATATGCTGTAGATTTTACCCAAGCATCCTGTGTTTTAGTGTTTTTAAATAAGAAAATATGTATGATTTTTCCCTCTATCCCAAGATTTTTTTTTACTTATCTAATTACAATAGATATAACTTTTGAATATTTACCATATCTTTATAAAACTAACATTTTCCCATGACTTTGTTTGCATTAAATAAGCCATCAACATACTTGACAACTTCAAATGATAGAAAAGAATGAAACTTCAAGAGCTGTTTTTAATGAGCGTGCAAAGAATCAAGAAGAAACAAATGTACTCTCCTCTCATCTTCTTCCCTTCTACACCACAGCTTATATCACGTGCCATCTTAAGTAACCGCAATACCAGCCGCGACGAATGTTCACTGCTTCCAGCCAGTTTTTAGACACTACTTCACTCACTGATGAGCTAGCATGAGGGTTGTCTGAAAAATAAGGAGTAAAACAGAAGAAGTCCCATCTCCATCCGATTAATACTTTTTGAGTTTACTAGACACAAACATACGGATGGAAAGATAAACAATCTAAAAGTGGCTTATTATGTGTTATTATCCTTTATACTTCTGTCCAGAAGGAAAACAAAACAGCACAAAAACTCGAATGTGCAGAAAAATTTTGCTGGTGTACTTTTTCTTCACACGGGGTATCTATAAAGTAGCAATTTTTATCGTATGTAAAATTGATCACGCGTAACCAAACCTTAAAATGATGTATACATATTAATCTTTTATTATTTTAGATTGTGTTTCAAAACGTGAAAAGTAGGCTGACTAAAACACAATATCAAAATACAGATTATAATATAAATATGTGTTAAAAGGGGAAATTTCTTTTTAAAATTAAGTTATAACTTCTCTATACACAAAATTTGTACACTAGATTATTGGTACTAATTAAGAGTAACATTGCATTAATACTGGTTGTTAAATAGTTAAAATAAATTAAAGTGACAGACAAGTGTAACAATTTGAAATAGAGGAAAGCATTTAATAATTTTCAATGTTTTTGACCTAATTACATCCATTATTTTGAATCCGCCATATTAAATTATTGACTATATGACTTTTCTAAAAAACATTATTTTAAGACCTATTGGCATGCCAAGATTTTTAGGACTTTTAGAAGTGTTCGAATAATTCACTCTAACAGACAAAGATGATCATAATGTATATAAAATTAAGTTATATACATTCTTACAATAATACAGTAAAAATAAGAACATCACAGTTTAGCAAGGAGCAAAGGTTCATACTTCTACTTTTTTTAAGGTTATTCTTCTACATGTATTTAAATAGTTCAATTTTATACCATAAGGGTAATGTTTTATTCTATTTGCTTAGGAGATTTTAGGGGAGGAATCTTTACCCGGTCATTTTTTTTTTCTCCTGTGTTTGGGTGTTCTTAAACCTGCCTGACATATTTCAATCTACTACCACTGTGACAAGTATTTTTTAGCACCGCAACTTATTAACTGTTCAGATTATATGCATATGTACTAATTACACTAGTGGGTTAGGGATGAGGAAATATGAATCTAGAGGAAGTGTACCCGCATTTGCGTGCTTGCTATATACCATTTATTCAATATTTTCTGCCTTTTATTAATATAATTTAATCTATTTGTCCTAATATATAGCTATGCTATTGTAAGATCAAATCACATAAATATGTTGAATGTTATCTAAATTAAGTTTGATTAATTTTGTCAAGGAATCAAAATTTTAATATTAATATGAATATAAAACAACAAACATAAAATACATTTTTTCTTTGGATTTAAGATTGAAATGTATTCCATAATTTCTCTTTGGATTGCAGTTGATTTGGTGACTAAGTAAGAAAAAAAATGAATTTTGCACTCTTGGTATATTGATATTTCAAAAACCCCTCACTGCTAAGGAGATTTACAAGGAAGTAAACAGTTGTATTTGAATTGTTACAAATTTAAAACGCAAATCATTTCCGAACTAATTATTGAAATGAAATTATCGATATTAATAAAGTATAAATACTTTTTTCACATTCATACTTTTAAATAAAGTGCTGGCCAAACTGGTTTTAAGACAATAATTCGATGTTTGAGGTAACATTTTCTGATCATTAGAATATAAAAAATAAAGTTATTCAAAATATACATTAAAAAGTGAATGACACCTAGCAATAACCCTAGTTCAAACATATTTTTAGATTTTATTTTTATTATAAAATAAAATCATCTAAAATATTACTTAGAATAATTTTCAAGAGCCGCGTTTTTCTATTAGTTCGGGATTGTTACATATTTGTACTAATGGGAGTTTATATGACAAAGTTATAATCGAGAGGATACATACTTTTTACCTGGAGAGAGTCATCATCTTCAAAGGTCATCAAGGTTGTATTGCTGCAGATCTCCCCTTTTTTCTACCCTGGACCAAGATTTTTTACATCTTTGTACATTCTTCTGCCAACATCGTCAGTTATTTGAGTTATGTTCCCCAATCTTGGTCTCCCGCTTGAATGTATCACTCCCACATCTTCTTCTATAAATATCTTCGTTAAACTAGTATGTTTCAGTATATGTTCTAACATCTTAACTCTGATTTGTTTTGTACTTTTCCAAAGTATCCTTTGTTCATTTGCTTTTAGTAGCACTTCTGTATTTTATACTATCTCCATCCATGGAGGAAGAGTAGAAAACCATTTTGAGGGAAAAGACGGGAGTATCATCTCAACCTCCACTTCACCGGCAAACCATACCAGACGAAATTTTAACCTTAGACCACGTTTCCACCTATGCGTGTGAACCTTAAATCTAAGTGACCTTCATACTATCTTGAGTTTTGCTCAGTAAACGTTGAACATTAAAAAAAAAGAAGGAAGTAACAATTTTCATTTCTCCTTCCTCCAGGTGATCACGTTTCAGATCTCAACTTCTTGAGTTTGGTAACTTCTCAAGCAAATAAATCTAAGTGTAAGGGGTATGAGGGTAGGAGAAACAAATTAGGAACATTTTGCCAGGAGTCACGAGGTAGCGAAAAGTTGTCAAAAAGTTTCTAATCAGATCCTCCCGCGAGTCGGATATGTTAGAAGAAAGTAGGCAGACAGAAATACAGTCCTGCTAAATGGGTTGCACCATTACCGGATTGAAGGCGAACAGTTAGTTTAAAAAACATACCACTGACCTAACACTTTTTTTTTTACTTTTACATACATTATTGTGATTGTGACAAATTTTGACCTTAATATTGTTTTAAATATTGACCTTTTATGTGATCCCAAAATTAAAAATGTGTGTTTTATAATTAGATCTGTTCCCTTGTGCCTGGGCTACAGCCGAAACACCCGCCTCGGTGGCGTAGTTGGCTAACGCGCTAGTCGTGCTGAGCCCGACTGCCGAGGACGGGGAGATCGAGGTTCGAATCTCGGTCGGGTAAACTGGGGGTGGTTTTTCCTAAATGGTTTTCCACTTTCCCTCCACGAAAATGCGGGTTCACTTCCTCTAATCAACCTTCCCAATTCCTAATCCATTAGCGTAATTAGTACTTAAGCGTATAACCCGAATGGGTAGTAAGACGCGGTGCTAAATAATAATAATAATAATAATACAGCCGAAACCATTAAATGAATTTCATTCAAACCTTAAATAAAATTTTATATAGTCATATCTCAAGGTGGAATAATGATTTTAATGCTTTGTTTTAAAATTAAGAGTGGCTTACTTGAGACTGATATATGAAAATTAGAAATGTATTCAAAATAACTTGAACTATTTTGTTAAAAGGGAATTTGTGTGGATTACTTTAAATGATAGATAACACTCTTTGATGGTTTCAAATGTAAAAATAATTCAAGAGAAGAGTAAAACTAAGAATAAACGTGCCCTAATTTGCGTGAAGGAGAAATAATAAATATTTTAGGAAATTTTCACTCAGTAAAAACGGCCGGGATTCTGACCTCAATCTTTCTGTTACCAACAAAGCAGACAAGGCGAGACGGACGCCCTTATAGTATTATGTGTGTAGTTGGTCAAAGGGACGTAACAGTTTACAAGTACATTTTCCTAGCAGTGTCAAGTTCCAACCATCAACCATGTATCACTAGGAAATTAGTTCATCAACTAAACCAAAGCACACCTAGAAACCACGCCAAATCTACCAGACAAGTATAATCTAGCACTCAAGTACCATCCAGCATACAAGCACTACTTTGGTACCAAGTATAATCTAATATCCAAGTATCATCCAACAACTAAACAACCCCTTACTATCAAGTATAATCTTGTTTAAATATCATCTAACAACCAAGCACCTTCTAAATACCAAACACCACCCAGAAACCAAGAAACACCTAGAAATCAAGCACTACCTGTAAACAAAGCACCATCTAGAAACCAAGCACCCACTATAAACCAAGCATCACCTAGAAATCAAGCACTATCTATAAAGCACCGCCTAAAATCAAGCATAATTTATAAATCAAGCATCAGCTAAAAACCAAGCACTAACTAGCAACTAAGCTGCATCTAACAACCAAATAACACCTAGAAAGCCACAATATAACAATCAAGAAACATCTAGTGACAAGGCTCCACCTAGCAACGAACTATAATCTAACATCCAAGCATCACCTAGCAACTATTCATCACCTAGAAACCAAGCACCACCTAGCAACTTAGTCCTCTAGAAACCTTGCACCCCATAACAACGAGGCACCATATAACAACCAAGCACCTTCTAGCAGCCAAGTGTAATATAACATCGAGTTACCACCAAGTTACCAAGTACCATCTTGTAACAAAGCATCACTTTATCACCAAGCATAATCTAACATTAAAGCATCATCTATCAACCAATCATCACCAAAAACCAGCCACCACCTAGCAACTAAGCACCCTAGAAACCAAGCACCCCCTAGCAACTTAGCACCCTAAAAACCATGCAACACCTAACAACAAAGCACCATATAACAACCAAGCATCTTCTAGCAGCCAAGTATAATATAACATCCAATTACCACAAAGTTACCAAGTACCATCTTGTAACAAAGCACCACTTTATAACCAAGCATAATCTAACATTAAAGCATCATCTATCAACCAATCATCACCAAAAACCAGCAACCACCTAGCAAATAAGCACTCTAGAAACCATGCTCCACCTAGCAAATAAGCACTCTAGAAACCATGCTCCACCTAGCAACCAAGCACCACCTTGCTACAAAGTATAAACTGACAATCAAGCATAACCTACAAAAAACATAATATAACATCAAGTACCATCCAGTAACCAGACCAGACAACTGTTCGCCAGTGGACTACTTGCTATGCGAGCACAGAAACCGCCCTGAGTGGTGCGGCCGGATCAGAGATGAAATCATACTCAGTCACAATACGAGTATAGCCATATCTATAAGATGTGAGGGAGGGAAGAGGGGAATAGAAGGGGTAGGCTCACCCAGAACAAAGCACAGGGCAGAGTTTATAACACATGAGCGGCCTAGGTACTAACCTCAGAGAAGACAAGGCCACAAACCTACCCGGAGGAAATTAGCCCAAACTACCCCACTCTACCCTGCCACTACCCATTACAATTTATATGTAGCCCACACATTAAGGTGGAGAGGATACTACTCTAAAGGTTCCTTCCCAATGACCTAGGGGCTAGAGACGAAGGTAAGGTACAGTACCTTAGTTCAATATCAAGGGGATGACCAAATAAAAACACCATGGATTAAGGTGGGGATGTAGATGACGCGATAAAAGGTCAGTGTTTTTCCAGTTTTTAAATCAAAATATTTTTTGGTCAAAATAAATCAAATATTGCTTCACTACAAACATAGGGTTTAATTTTCTTCACAAGGTCACCTCAACATTTATTAAATATCTGTCAAGGGTGTCCTGGAATATAATGACAACTTTTTCTCCTTATTTAAAAATTTGGCATCTGATACCGGTAACGCTATACTCATGACAAATATTCATCAACTATTTATATGTAAATGGGAATAAAATTAAACTCTATGTCTCTACTGAAGCAATATTTTAATAATGTTGTAAAAAAAAAGTTTTTTCTATAATACTGTAACTGCCAAAGCATTTACATTTTCTTGCGTTCCCTACTTCCCACCCTTAAAGATCGGGATTTGAACCTTTCACTTCCAGGACAAAGCTATGAGTTACTAGGAACAGGCTAACTCGATTGATAGGTTAGTGATAAGACGACCTCATTCACGAATATTGGGCATCCCCCTGGAATAAAACCAGCCCCCACTAAACCTATTTTTGGTCCCCCTTCCTCCGTTCCCACTCAAACAAGAGGACTCTTTCACCCGCCTCAGTGGCGTGGTTAGCGAACGCTCTAGATTCGTGTTGAGCTAGACTGCTGAGGACAGGGAGATCGTGGTTCGAATTTCAGTCGGGTGAACTGGGGATGGTTTTACATAAATGGTTTTCCATTCTCCCTCCACAGAAATGTGGGTTCACTTGCTCTAAATTCAACCTTCCCAACTCCTTACTCATTATCGTAATTAGTACTTAAGCGTATAACCCAAACGGGTAGTAAGAGAATTAATAAGGACTCTTTTGAGATGTATTGAACGTGTCCTCACACGTTTTAACCCGTGAATTCACGTGGGTGGGGGTACGAGTTAACGTCTTTTAAACGTGATATTCACACAACGGTTGGAACAACGTCATAGGACAAGCTGGGAGCACCATCACCCGAGTCTAATCACATTCAAGGAGAATCACCGTTTACGCGAACTAATCCGAAACAGCACGAATGGTCGACACGATTCGTTGTGGTCAGTTAACCGGTGCGGAACAGAAGTCAGATTTGGTAGTTTTAGCTTTTTTACTTTACTTACTTAGGCTACTTACTGTACAAGCAGTTGGTCGATGAAATAAAGGGTAGTTTGGACTGAAATGAAAGGAAAACTATAGTGTATATATCTGTTTTCCACCCTTATCATGGGCCTGATTATTTTGGAAAGGACAGGAGGAAATGTCTTCCCCCACCCAATAATATGTGTTTTATTTAGAATATTAAAAATCCACCTTTGGATCAATGTATACCGGTAGATGATTAAGGTCACTTTTTTTTATATATTTTATAGAATGAATTCGGTTATAATACAGTATTATTTGTGATATTTGGTTTAAAACTATGCTTATTTTATAATTTAAAGTGAGAATAGGTTTGTTCTGTCCTCAACTACACCCTTCTTAACCCCATATCCAAACAAATACCTTTGTACAGTCAGTGTTTGTCATCTGTCAGTCGATAGCGAGTGTGTAGAGTGATCAGCATATTTATTATTGATACAATTTGAATTTTTCTATGTCGCAGTGATGAATTTACGTTTGGGAGGATGGGTGCTGTGTTTATTAAAAATTTAGTTTAATGACTTAACTTTCTTTAGTAAATTTATTGAAATACAAATTATCAATTCAGTTACTTTACAATGTCACAGAATTTCATAAATTGTAACCACTAACAATTTTTTTTTAAACGCACGTTTTTAAAAATTGAAGAATTTTAGATTTTATTTTTAAAATGTGGAAAAAAAAGAGCACAATATTCTCCTGGAGAGCAGTTCTTTGGGCTATGTATTATATAGGCCTACAAATAATTTGCTATGAGTGGTTTTTTTTAAACTTAATTTTCCCAGATTGCACTGAATTTTAATTTTAGTTAATATAGCGCTTAAGAAAAAATTCATAGTGCTAGCTCTTACATTATAATTGGAGAGAGCTTAGATAAGTGTAAAATATGTTTATTTAAGTTTTGTTGAAATAATGCCTAGATATATAGTTGTAAAGTGGGTATTTTGTTTAATTTATTAAGGGTGTTAAGGCGCACTTTGAATCGTAATTAAAATGGGGGGGGGGGCGGCGGGAAGGAGGTGAAACAATTTTTACTCTCTTGATTAATAAACTATTGTTCCTAAACAAATATTGTTGAGGACCCACCTTAACATTTCATTTTTATTTAAAAAAAACACTTTAAACTACTTACTAAAGCAGTGATTTCCAGCCTGGGGGTCGTGGCGTTAATCAGAAGGGGTCGCAAGTTTTGTGAGGACTATAACCTTGTACTGTATTTACTCTTTTAAGAGATTTTGATCACTACAGCAAAGTTCAAAATCCAAATAGAATCAGAATATTTTGGTTATCTTACTCCGACTGCACGTTTACTGGCACAGATAATAATATTTTGGACACATCAAATCAATTATAAAAATTACAAGTATTCCCACCAAGGGACTTCTGACATCATACAAAGTTTCTTATATGGTCGTGAAATGTAACAAGCCTCATTCTTTTGGATATACACTCGTTTTTTCTGCTGCTATCGAAATCACTGAAATAATGTTTGACAAAGCATCTGCAGATCTAGTCCTAGAGATCCCTCTGGCAGATAACACGGTGGGAAGACAGATATCCGACATGGTGCAAGACATACAAGAATAGCTGACCGCAACTTTGAAACTGTCAAAATTTGCAATACAGGTTGACGAAGCCACTGCCTCAGTGAAGGATGTCCACCTTATAGCTTATGTTCGGTATATCAATAACAGATGTCAAAGAGGACCTATTGTTTTGTAAGCTAATTCTGGGAAGATACAGAGTCGAGGGACTTTTCAGGATTCTTGACAATTTTGACAGCAAGTGAGATGAAGTGGGAACATTTTGTTGGGTAGTGATGGTGCTCCTGCCATATCTGGAGAAAGGAGTGGTTTACTAGCTCTCTTGAAAGGAAAAGCTCCCAGCGCAATCTGGATTCACTGTGTGATCCACATGGAGTCGCTTACATAAAAAAAAACATGAGTACAGAACTAAGTGTTGTCTTTAGTTCCATAATTAAAATAGTGAACTACATTAAGACATGACCAAATGAATCACGTTTGTTTGCTACTTTATGCTCTCCTATACTACTCTACTGCACGCTGATTGTCACGCGGGAAAGTGCTTGCAAGGGTGTTGGAACTGAAAGATGAAATTATTCTTTACCTCAAATTCTGTGACTATCCCGGGAATAAAAATGAGATCAATAAGAATAGTTTCTTGTTCAAACTAGCGTATCGTGCTGATACATTTAAAATACTTAATATTTTTCACATGTCAATGCAGGGGTATGAATTGTATTCAGCTGTGGCTGCCTTTAAAATCAAATATAGGAATCGGCTTAATGTAGAGCCGGATCTCAGATTGGCTATTTCTCCACTAGTGCCAAGGTATAATAAACTATGCAGGTTCAAAAATTCAACTAACTGTGCAGCTGATGTTTAGTTTCTGTTGACATAATAAACACTTTGTTTTTTAATTGTCTATTAAAATTGAGTGATACATTTGATAATAATTGTATAATCATTTTATATCAATTAAAAATCTAGGATTCAAATGCAAGGGGTCGCGACGATCTCAAAGGCAAAAATTGGGGTCGTACTTCGAAAAAGGTTGAAAACCACTGTACTAAAGTTTATTAAAGTTTTATTGATAAGCCATTACAACCTTCATTATTATAGTAATTTTTATATATTGATAATAAAATTGGAGAAGTTGGCCAACAATTATTTATAAATAGAATTTGTTAATCATGGGAGTACAAATGGTTTACCAACATAAATAAATGGTACTACACAATCCCACACAATTTCTCATATTGCGTATTATATATAGCTCGGAAGAAAATATTCAAAAATAGGTTTTCGGTAATCTACCTAAGAGTAAGTTCTCCTCAGAGAAACAAAAACTTGATCTTGTGGATCATAATAAACACTCTTTATATACAAATTATAAAGCAAATTTTTCAAATTTATATTAAATAAATTTCAAATTTTAAAAAATAAGATATTATAAGCTGCCATAAAATTATTTGTGATTTGTAATGATAAAAATATATTCTTAATGATCATGAAAAACTATTTCAAGATACCCATATTGAAATCAATTTATATGCCCAATTTTCAAACATTTCAAATTTTGATTAATGTGTCATAAGTAAACTACCCTTAGATAAAATAATTTTAGAAACATTTAAATATATTATTATTGAACATGTAAAACACTCCAAGGTTACCAATTTTGAACAAAATCATTAAAGCTATTTTTTTAATATATATTTTAAAATTCAGTCATCAGTAAACTAACCTTAAACGAATTTTACCCCACAGACAGAATAATAAAATCCACCTTCTTACTTTCTCATATCAAGAGAAATTATTGTAATAGAGAAAAAAATTGATTTTGAGTTTATGATGAATCTTTAAGTTTTATGTGAACCTGAACCAAAAAATGTGGATTTTACAATTCTGTCACTGTCCCTGGCCATGGACCCGAAACGGTTAAATGAATGTTGTTCAAACCTGATAATTATATTTTGTAGGGACATACTTAACAAAAATTATTTGAGTTTGAACCTTGCCCTCAAATTAATGGTAGTTTACTGATCAGTGATTTTTTTTAATTCCAAATTTTTCGAAAGTGGCTTTAACGATTTTGTTAAAAATTGATTTCTATGGAGATTTAGCCTCTCATATAACAACATATACATGTTTTTGAAGATATATTCATTAAAGAGTGATTTTTAAAAAATATAAATATTTTGAAAATGTCTCAAACGATTTGGTTAAAAATGTAGATCTGGAGGTGTTTGAAATTAAAAAAAACTGTATACTTATTTTTTGAGGGAATGTTCGTTCAAGGTTAATTTAATGATGGTTGGCTTTTAAAAAAATTGGATATTTAAAAAATTCTTATTGTTATTTGGTCTAAAATAGGTATTTATTACGGGTTTACATTATAAATAATTATAAAGACTTATTTTACAAAAACCGTTAATATTGTAATAATTTCCTGGTGATTGAATTTGGTAAGATTTGCATTTAAAAAAACTTGAACAATTTTGTTTAGTATTTTTATCGGGATACCATTTTATATTATCAATATTAATG
This sequence comes from Timema genevievae, assembly GCA_902155825.1. Lineage (NCBI taxonomy): Eukaryota > Metazoa > Arthropoda > Insecta > Phasmatodea > Timematidae > Timema > Timema genevievae. The sequence continues at coordinate 42,094 of CABFWO010001685.1, forward strand.
TGAGTTTATATTTATTTTTCTAAAATAAATTAACTTGAGTGTAATTTACTTACAACAAATTATAGAAAATTTGAAATATTTTTAGATTGGTCTTTAAGATTGAGTTCAAAATGGGTATCTGGGAATAGTTTCTCATGATATATAAGAATAAACTATTATTTTTAAGAACTACAAGTAATTTTAGAGTAGTGTACAAATAAATTATATTTGAAATTTGTTGGAAATTTTGAACAATTTGTTTTAAAATTTTCATAAATAAGAAGTGTATATTATGATTAACAAAATTTTTGTTTCCTTTAATCAGGAAAACTTACTTTAGGGAAGTTTACTGAAAAACTATTTAAAAAATATAATCCACTAGCTAGGCCTATATGAGACAGTTTGTTCGATTGTGTCGTACCATTTATTTTTAAGAAGTTCTACTTTACCTGCAAGATAGAAAAGCACTTGGTATAACGTTGAATAACTTGTTTAATCGTTAATTATTGTGTTCTCCTATCTGACGGGTGACATGTGAATGGAACATGCAACCATTCAAGAAAAGCAATTGTTCCGGTTTGTAATCGACCCACGTCTTAAGAATGTAAATGTATTCACATCGTCCATGTTGGATGATAACTAAGTTATCACAGGTCGTTAGTATATTTTAAATGATTGGTTTTCGACCAAGTCAAGGACTACAATATCGATATTTTTTGGAGAAGGGATAGTAAGAAAATTGCGAATTTTAATTAGAATTATTACTTTAATTTTAATTAGTGCGCCTCGTTTGGCCTACTTACATATTTTAACTAATGAGATAAAGATTATAGAAGCAGAATTTGAACTATATGTATTCGCATTTGCATGGTGTGAAAGAGGTAAGCCCTTTGGAAAATGCATATCAGTACACTAAGTCAGAACTGGGTGATTTTAATTCATCAGTTCTAGTTTAGAGGGAAGCTGCGAAAAACACGTCTTCCTGATCAAATTCAAGAAAATACCTTGTGCATTTGTTTAATTTTTGTATTTATTGTGATCTTTATAAACCCGCAGTTGTATAGACATGTGACTTACCAACTAACTAAACGTATGCTGTTAAAACCGAAAACCACAATAGCGCATCTCTACCACTTGGACACATGGCTGTTAAAAAATATATTTAGAAATGATTTTCTCTGGTTTCCCCCCCACTACTCCTCTTTTGGTTTGGACCAGTTCAGTGTTTTTTTTTTTTTTTTT
>CABFWO010001685.1:43444-101959 GCA_902155825.1 Timema genevievae
GCATTTGAAAGTGTTTAAAGCGATTTTTATTTCGCGAATTAACGCGAAAAACGTGATTTTGAGAGTATTTTAGCTAAATTATTCTATTTAGCGAAATAGACGCGAATTACCTGAAAATGCTGTGCATTTAAATAAAGTGCTGAGAATTTCTTTGCCAATATTTACTATCTTTGACTTGCACATTTGTTTGAACTGATTCAACGACACCAACTATTTACGATACCAGCTATTTACTAAACTATTTTTATTTTTGTACTGTAGGCTACAATGATTTTTTGACGTCACACATAGGTGTAAAATAAATTATGCCAATTGAAATCATTCTGCATTCTTCTGTTTGTGTTTGACACAATCTACTAGTTTCCTTCCTTATTAACTTAATATTAATTATTTATAATTATAATCTCTCACATGAAAATAATTGCAAACGAAGGTTAAAATACCCTTCGTATTAATGCATAGATAAATTTTATCATAAATCCTTTGAATAGGCCCTAAAAACATTGATGAAAGACATTTTTACCTAGGCCTATTTTGCTACAAAATGCTAAATTATGCCACAAAACGCTAAATTTCCAATAATTAATGCTAAAAAACTGAAAATTTATGCTATTTTACCCTATCTCTAAGTATGAGCGATAGGGCGTATTTTTTAAAAATATTTTCCCGCCCTTATCCTTACAGAGTGTAACTTATCTGCCCGACAGGGCGCCAAATGCCACCGTTTATGTTTTTTATTTGCTATTCTAAGTAATTATCGAATTCGAGACCCCTTCGGGGTTGGTGTTTTCTGTGTTCTACATGTTTCCTGTAATTTACTGTTTCTTGTACATGTTGATGTTTACAAAATAAAAATATCATACAAATTAAAAAAAACTATAGATGATTTTTTGTGTGTATGTGTATGTGTATGTAGCAATTCAATTATGTAACATTTTAATTTTTAAAACCGATTATCATTTTACTATTTTTAAGGCTACTTTTAGGTCGAGTCATCCGGAAAAACTTTGCATTTTCCCTTTTCAAAAATGTTCACTTTAATCTAAGAATTGGGTTTTAACTTCAATTCAATAATTTATTTGCAGACGAGACTTTTAAGAAATATTTCTTAATCTTTTCTGTTTGCGGTGCGGAAGTGACAAGACATTGATAATTGGATTTTGTGTCTCGTTCTGTTGAATAATAAGGTTCATTATACTTTATTTGACATTTTCGTTCTATTTATTTTTGTATTATTTTGTTTCTTCCATTTTAGGAAACGTAATTTTACTTATTACCGCCCTTCCTAAGTAATTTTGATTAGACTAAGGGCCAGTTTCATAGTCAGATTTAGTACGCCTCAAGTGAGGCGCTATACTAAATACAAGACGTCACCTACCTGAAATTGAATGGAATGGGCCAGTTTCATATGCGAAACTGGCCCATTCCATTTTGGTGTAGGTAGGTGTCATCCTGTATTTAGTATCGACTCGCACTTTAGGCGTACTAAATCTGACTATGAAACTGGCCCTAAATTTAGATCCAAGGCTTTGGAGTCCAAACAGCATATTTTCATGACGCAACTATTTCCTATTTGTCCTGTAGAAGTGCTGTAAATATTAACTGTGCCTACATTTTCATTGTGGAAGCCACGTATACCTCTTTTCTATATCTTGTTTTATGAACAGTCGAATGTAATAATAAAGGCTTTATCTGACAGCTATAAAACCTGCTTGTTCTACTCTCACTTCAATTTATTTTATTTGCAGCTATCACTTTTGATAGATATTATGACTAACTATAAAATAGCACCAATATTATTGACAAATGGTATCAATTTTGTCAGCAAAATTACTTTTTGTATTTTATTAAAGGCCTTTCCTGGTATAAATAAACTATAGCTATTTATTTATTTAACCACACATGTATCTAGCTATTACGTATCCCTCTATCTATCGATCTATATTTTTACTACCTATAAAACAAAGTGTTGGTCTGTATTTATGTTTCCTAAGAACTCTTCAACCACTTAAACTGATTGGGATGCAGTTTTTATATTACGTAGATATTCACCGGAAAGGTTTTAAGCTGTTGATCAAACGAATTAAATAAAATAAAATTGACATGTTTTAAAGATTTGGTCTTAGAATTAATTCATTAGTTTTATTTATAACTTGATCGCCCAATCCAAAGAGTAATTACAGAATACATTTCAATAGTAAATCCAGGAAAAAAATATATTTTAGTTGAGTTGGTTGTTTTGAATTCACCAATCCTTATAAAGGACAGTTTCTCCACTTATAATGTTCGTTAATAACTTGAGAGTTTCTCAATAGATTTGAATGCAGTATGTTCTTTATTATGTTGAATTTATCTAAAAAGATTATAAACTATTTAAAACTTTGTTTTCAAGGAGCTTAGCAGTGGTGTTAAATACAATAAAAGTGTATTATATACACTGTGGAGTTACAAAAGTGAGGACTACCATAAGTGCATCTATTGTTATGACTTAAGGAAAAAAATCACACCCAACAATATAGGCTCGGTGATAAGTTCGGAAATTCCGGTTTCAAACAGTGACGCACAACTCCATGCAAGTGTAACTAAACATAAGGTAAACAGCCCATACAAACTTTTGAATCGATCGTCTTCGTGCATGCAGTAAAAAAAAACTATCCAAAGTGCTTTCTAAGAGCTATGTTGATGAGCATGACGGATATCCCAAATACCGTAGACGGGATCCCGATGATGGAAAGCGTCTGGTTACGATATTATCCTAATTGTGTCCAGACGTTGTGAAACTTTTCCCGTTAACCAACATGCGCATCTGCCTATGCAAAGACAAAAACTAGACTTATTCATCGATATATTGCTGAAATTTGTCAAGGGAGTCTTCACATAGTATGCAGGCAAGGTGTTCTTGATAACTCTCAGATACCTATCGTGGTCAGAGATATCAAGACCTGTTTCAGTGTCCGCATGGTCTAAGACGTCGCTCTCGCACTATACTAGACTACCGATCACAGGGAGATTGGGGTTAAATTCCGGGTGAGCGTACTAACGGTGGTTTACCCACTATGGGTGGCTTCCACTTTCCACCCCCGTGAATGTGGGTACACTACACTTAAACTCAACCTTCTTTATCCTTATCATATTAGGGTAATTAGTACATATGTGTAAACTCTGAACAGGTAGTAAGACACGGTGTTAAAAAATATATTCATGAACTAATTCATTTTATTCATCCCGATATACTTCAGTAAATCCAGCCTCTTTCGTGTTTCCAGGAGCAAGATATTTGAGCTCAAAAAATGAATCAGCTAATAAAATTGACTACTGTATTTTATACCAGTTCGAAGGGCCATTCAGCATCCACATGTCGATAGGCACTACCCTGTCTAATTGTTTAACTCCCTTAATCCATTCGGTTCACCCACCCACGCCGTTAAACTAAAATTGGAGCACCTATCCTTTTTGCTGTGTAATTTGAACCCATCTAAACTGTGTTTAAGCCCTCTTACAGGTAAACAGTCTGCAAAATGATATCATAGAGTCGACTGTCATGACAGGTTGCACAGCGGGAAATGGGACGGGATACCAATAATGCCCACAATTCTATGAGACCTACCACAGCGCAAGAATATTCCTTGAACGTGGCAGGCTTTGATCTCTGCAGCAATTTTTTTCTCAAATAGACAATTAACTATACGTGATGTGTTTCCGTGATAGTTCTTGCAGCAACCTGTAACTGTTCGCTCCTGATGATTAAACCACTAATGTCGTTTACAAAAAATCCTCGTCTTAAATTTTGTTACTTTATTTCCTTTAATCAATAGAATTAATATTTTGTGTGTCTAATCTTAAAACCTAAAAAACTACCCTACATTTACATTTTTTTATTCTGAAGACACATATTTTATTAACTCCAAATTTTTCTTCTTGGCAATCTCTACATAATAAGTTGCATGATTTCTTTTCTGTATGGAAAATTAAAAACTATGGGATTATAAAGGTTATTGTTTTAATGACCATATTTGTAAAAGTGACATTAATGCGAACGAGGCTGCGATCAAAGGCTGGTATAATAATATTTATATTTATGTAAAATATACAATATATTTATTCATCGTGGATGTGTTGTGTTTTAGAACGTAATTGGCTATTTATTAGAGATTTTGGTTCAAATCCCTGTGGGATCGATAGTTATTATTTACATCCTGTGGGAAGGATGGTCAAGGAGTAAATATTTTCACCGCTTCATTTTTTGAAAGAAAGTTGGCTGAATAAAAGTGACTCAAATTCTACTACAAGTACCGTACAATTGCATACGCTATTAGTTCTACTTGCTTTAACTCTTTACTATAGTTAATTAAAATTATAAATTAATAAACAAGGAAAAAAAAATTGGAAGCCAAAACGTCATGCGTGACATGACCTTCCAATAAGCGGACCTTGGGTAATCGATTTTACTATTAAAGTGTTGTAGGAGTTAGTAAGGGGTGGGGGGAGACGTAGGAGGCTTTGGGCCCCAAGCTACCACGCTGCACTCGCGGTTCGGACTCCGGCCTGCGATGGTCCGACTGTAACGCTGGTAGCGGCTGGTTCGAGAACTTTTAGTACGCGTAATTGTATGTACTCTACTAGGGAAGAAAAGAAATCGACGTCTTAATTCTTTTTTTTTTTAGAAAATACTTTTACCTTCTTTTTTATTCCGTCCCTCTTATAAACACGTGTTCAATTTTTTTTTATTTGAGTGTGTAAAAATAAATACGTTTCAGACGAGTTTTTAAACGATGTTCACGCACTTTGTATTTGAAAACTAAAGTCAACTTTAATGTTAATAAATAAATTAATATAATAATAATAGATTTACATTAAACAAATAACATTTAAAATATATTTTGAACATGTTTGTTATATTTTCTTGAAAATAAGAGTGTCAATAAATGTGAAAATAATAAATATCCATCGAATTTTGAATTTAAAACTATACAATACTTTTAGCAACACTATGTGAGAATTTTACCATCATCGAGTGTTTTTGAAAATACATATATACACGATTATTATATAAAAATATATATTAAAAAATAAACATTAATTATATATTTTAATTTTTTATTCAAATTGATTAATTTATTAATGAAAATACAGTTTCATGATTCTTTTGTTATGTTAATGATTACTTACCATAGCTAGGTGAAATCTGTCAGTGGACATAAAACAACTATTGAGTTCAGTTGCCTGATGGTTGTATGTAAGCAAAGGCGTTTAAGCTTGAACTTTTGCAATTAAATAAATACAAATCAGTTTAAATGACTAGAATTAAATATATATATAGTTCATGTTCTAAGAAAATATCCTTCACTTTTCAAGTAAAAAAAGGAAAACACGTGAAATCGGTTATGTCTAAGATATTTGAGGTGTTAATAATAGTTTCCAAAGAGGATGGATTATTTCTGTGAAATACTTTGATTCGCAACGTGTTGAGACTGATAGGCTATATATTTTTTTCAGTTTTACTTTCAATTCAAGAGTTTTTAACTATCAGTATAAGGGTTAGGGAAGAAAATGCTAGTTTAAAGAAATATCATACCCAAAGCTGAGGCCAGCTTTAAAATCAGTCACTAGAAATATATGGATAAAATTTTATTTAAAATAAGTAGATCGGTTTTGGTTTGAAAATTACTAAATACATTTGACGTAGTTCTGTAGGCCTATTTGAATTGTTTTGATCTAGATAATGACTCATTTTCTAGGTAAATTTTTAAAATATTAAATTTTGACTTAGATCTAATGGTTTGATATTAATATTGTAAATATTGTAATATCTAGGTTAAGAAATGCACTCAAGCAGATAGCAGATAGATAGCAGATACATGGACACACACGTCATTTATTAGGACACGCGCATCGTATAATTGAGTTATCCAAGCGTGAGAACCACGAGTTAAAGTGTCGATACGGACTAAGAAGTTTCAAGTTTATGTAATATAACAGCTCACCCTGAATGACTCTACTCTCAAAGTGATTTGCTCCTTGGAAGACTCTACCTTTTCCGCTAGTAGCTAATTTCACCTAAGTGTCTCCCGGCAGCGGCTACGATTGTCACTGAGGATGCGCGTCACCCAGGAGACGAGGTGTCCTTTAGGTTAAGTGCCAGTTGGATCTAAGTGCGTCCCGGATGGCGGAGAGCGCTTGCAACTCACCCGCTAGGAGCGTCGGGGACCCCAACTCATTGACGGACTCCGAGCTGACCGACCTCGAGTCCGACACCTTGGAGGTGCCCACAGAGGTCCCCGGGACACCCGACCAGACCATAGTGGACGGCTGGCTCAAGTTCAGAGACAACAAGAGGGTAAGATGACTATAGTACTGTAGATACATTATCTGAGGTCTCAGGGACACCCGTCCATACCATAGTGGACTCAAGTTCAGGGACAACAAGAGGGTAAGATGACTAAAGTCCTGTAGGGACACTATCCGAGGTCCCCACAGAGGTTCCAGGGACCTCTATATTTTGTTCAGTATTTTAATAGACCAACAAAATGAGCCACAGTACCACATATATTATAATACAACTCCCTATAACTTTGTTGCAACCTTGCAACCTCTCGTAATAATCTTTCACTTATAAATAGCCAAAGTCGATGGTCACGTTGTCTAAACGTCAAGCTCATTGAACCAAATCCTGGATACGTGTAGCATATTTTTTCCCTAAATATTCTACCCCTCTCTTACCTCGCAAATATAGGGACATTTCCTCTAAGATTTTATCTTACTCATCCTATACCTAGAGTAACAATATATACATATAACCTGAACGATTAATAAGACAGGGTGAAAACAATTAATTAGTGTAATTATAGATTAAGCTGTTTCAAACTTAATTCAAGTTAAATTAACTGATTAAATTTTTAGTCAAATTTCAAAGCACAATAAAGGGTCTATATTTAATAGAAACATAGTGTCATGGCATGATACGGACAGAAGTCAGGGGCTATCGCTGCAAATAGGACTCACATTTTGATTCAGCCGACTTCAAGTCGTGATCCAGAACGTCGTAATAATCCCACTTCACCCTAAATATAACATTATTTCTTCAGAGCTTCTGTTCGAAGAGGTATATACTTACAAAAGAGGAGAGGGGTGATTTAAAATTGATGCGTTTGAGTGGGGGGAGCGGTGCTAGTTTTTCGAATATTTGATCTCAATAAAATATTCATGACTACCTATTTCCTCTCCCTCTTCTCTTTTATTTCGTGGTTTCTTCTTTTATCCTATTGTCTCCCCTACACCCTATTCCCGCTAAGGAACCAAGGTAGAGTTAGTTTGGAAAATAATTTTTAATCCATATAAAGCATCTTGATATCCGTACGTACTAGCTATATATTTACACTAATTGAAGGAAGGTAACTTAAAAAAAAGCTTATCTCTCAATTGTTTGAAGGTAAAAAAGGAAACTATTTTAGGATAAATAAAATAACTACACAATATACCCAGCCGGTATTTGTAGCCCTGACCTCCCCAAGACTGGTAAACCAGATAAGACTAGACTTACGGCTTCCACCATGGATAGAAGAATACAATTTAAAACTTTCCAGAAACCAGCTGCTGTAGATTATGAATATCTGCCTTACTTACAAAACCTCGTGTGTCTAATTTACTTTAAAATTTATTTTATTGGCGAAGTTTTTCTTATAAAAGATCTCTACAATGCACACTAGCTTATACTTGTTACAGTCCAGTTTTCATAAAAAGAATCTTTTAGAAACTACTGAATTTTTGCCATCAACAATGATAACATTTTACTATTTATTTGTGTTATTTTCTAGGTATTGATATTATCTATAAAAATGACAGCTAAGTACAGACAAAATGACTTGACGTATGAATACGTGGAAGAACATCTAATCACTTTTCTCTCTGACAGATAAGTTTCTTCCTTTGAAAATTGGACTGTGGGCTAGTTAACAAGGCTACAACTTGAATCAACTATGGACTTGGGGCCTACTTGAAATGTCCTCACATTGCAGCACTAATACAGAGAATGGTATTTTTAAGGATTAAAAACAACAAAAACAAACCTCAATTATATTATAGTGCGCTCATGCGAACGTGATGAAGTTAACTTTATCTGTTTGAGGTAGGCTGTGACATTATCTTTCACTATCTTTCTACTTCATTTTGATCTAAACCATATTTTAAAATAACAAACCCCTTCTTAGAATAATGTAAGATTTCTGGACGTCTGCAACGTATATCAGCGTTAAGATGGATGGCATCCTCTAAGGTAAGTCTTAATTCAACCCTTTACACTCCATTGGTTTTGAGTTCAGACAAATGTTCCCAGGCCATAGACCAATCGAAAGTCAAATAAAACATTATATTGGTTTAGCTTTCAAGCATTGAATATTTTATCTTTACGACCTGACCAGTCTTATTTTATTTACGTCCATTCCCTTGGTCAAGCTCAATGGTAGCAAACTACAAGTTTATGAGTTTAGGAGTCTAGTTGTTTAAATTAATCGTTGATCGTAGAAAAGTTTATAGCCTCAACTAAAGTGATAGTTGTAAAATCCATTAAATTACTTATTTAATTGCATTACTGCTTGATATATTTTATTTTATTTCCTACTTCACACTGACAGTTCATGTGTTTGAATATATATATCTTTTTCAATATTCGCTTGAAAAAAAATATCACAAGCGAGAACCATACACATTTGTAATAAAACTAGTAACTCCCTGTTGAGTTTACAGAGAGTGGTTTGTCCTAAATGGTTTACCACCTCCCCCTCCATGTCATTACATCTACTTTTACTTTAAATACTCATTTCTATCAAGTTAGCGTAATTAATATATATATCTAATTCGAACGGGTAGTAAGAAGCGGTGGGGAAAGTAGAAGAATTGTTTTGGCGACAGTAATTCCGTACAACGCTTTAAGCTATCTCTGAAATAAACTTATAAAATATACTTAAAACTACTATTTTTTAGTCTAAATTTATCTTATTAAGTTGCTATTATTAACTTATTTCCTAAAATTAGTATTTTTCAAAGTTGGGGTCAAACTAAATTCTTAGTAGAATTTTTTTAGCTAAGCCTCCCTGTCACTACGAGCTATTTGCATTTTATTATACTGATGAGGAAGGTAGTATTACTAGAATAAATGTACCCTCACGCGGAGAGAGAGAGGGGGGAAAACCATTTAGGGAAAACCACCCTCAGTACAATCCAGCTGGGATTCCAACCCTAACATCCCTTTCACAAACAGATCAAACTATATGAGTCTGACTTTGTTCGCGTACCCACTGGTGTGTGCACATTGTTGTTAAATAAACAATTGCATATATAAATTAATATTAAACAATCGAACATAGGATGACCAGATAAGTATTGGAGGGAAGTGCCAGGATTGACTAACATTAGCTTGAACTATTTAACTAAGCGAACAGTATGAGTAGGGTTAGTAGAAACTACTAACACGTAACTTAAAACTTTGGTAAAAAGTCTAAATGGGTGAATTTAAATGGAATGCACCATCATTCGATTTAAGGTAACATAAAAAAATCACGCAGTTAACTTGGCTCAAAACGAATTCTGACATATCCAGGCTAGAGTCCAAAGCATTATCTGGAACATTAGACAAAAATATATTCTTTTGGGCAAACATTTTGTGATTGACCCAAGTGAGGCGTCTTTTAGCTACTGAGACAGATAGAACTTACTTCTGCACGGGACCATACCGAGCTCCCCCTCCACCCCTTCACTACCCCATCAGCGGCAGGAAACAAGATCGATCGTCAAGGTTATCAAATTTTAAGAACATTTAGCTTTCTGTTCCATCTGGTCTCAAGACTTCTTTACCTCTCCCCTCCCCCTTTCAAACCCTCCTTCCGTCGTATCAACTTCACTTTGTGTCTCCCAGCTGGTTACATCTTAAGAGGGCTGTTTTACACTCCATTAACTCAAGTTTACATTTTTACTATTTTTATCAGATATATATTTGTGAACATGAGTATATGGAAAAGAAGACAATAAAAATACTGCATCTTGTTTACGAAAGAATAAAAGAAGTAGAAGATAATCGATGATCTCCCATTCCCCTTCCGTTTTTTTTCACACCCTTGACAACCCAACTTGTGTATATCCTGGACGGTTAGTAAATTGTGGATTTTAAAATAAACTTAAACTTTTTTCAATTCATTATAATTAGAGAGGTAGCTATGTAAGTTAAGAAAACAAAATATTGTGGTGATATTGTTTTTGAAAACTATATTTTGTATCAGGCGTAAAAACTTTACTCCTTTTTTAATGCAACGTATGGTACAACCTATCCAGGGATCAGTATATTTACACCAATGGGGCGAGAGTAATAAAGTTAGAATTTAAAGTAACAGTAACTATATTTGCGTGGAAGAAGGATGGATAATCCTTCAGGAAATAAAAACCCACCCTAGTACATCCAGCTGGGAGTTGAACGGTGACCTACCTGTCACCACTGAACTAGACAAGGTGAGATTGACGCATTTATACTCATGTCCACCCTAGTGGGTTTAGTAAACAATTGCACCAAATGAAGATTTATTGAAGAAATGGCTATTTGTGTTACAAATTTAATTGTATTCTATAAACCAGTTCAAAATACACGCGAGCATACAGAAGTATTACAGCTTCTTATAAAATAAGTTAAAAACTTTTTTTGTGTTACTTCTAAAAAATGACTCATTTAAAATGCTTAATATGATAAACGTTGCTAATGAATGAAGTTTGATATGGATATCAAAGCAAAATTTCAGTGAAAAGCTCTTTTCAAAATATCTCTTTTAATATTATACTTTCTCCCGATCTCTTTTATTATTTTTATTCTTTTAAAGTGCTCTTTTGTTTTATTTCATTCCGTCATTAGTCAGATCAACAAAGACTCTTTAACATTCCACCTCCCAAACCCTTTTCTTACCTTCCTCATTTGAATGAGCGTTCTTGAAATTAAAGCATATTCCATTGTCACTTAAGTACCAACCTTTACCATTCTTTTTTTTGTTTATCACTTTTATACCAAATTTACATTAAAGAAAAACGATATTTCCTTCTAGTTTGGATCCAAACAAAAAGGAAACCTCACGACAAAAATGGTGTAATGTATACAAAATTTAAACCATTAAGACGTATTGTTCAAGTTCCCCTCCTGACATCTTATGGAAATAATAACATCTCATGATGAAATATATAGTTACAGTAGTATTCCTTTTTCCTTTTAAAGAAAATTAATATTTATAGACTTGGTATCAAGTATTTACTTGCCACCTCTTTTCTCCTGACTCCAACCCACTCACAATAACCTAAAAACCACATTGTGATAGAACACATTTATATTTATAAAAAAACTTACCAACGGTATTAGCATCATTTCTGGGCTGAGGGTCCCGGGTTCAATTCTTGGCATGACCAAAACATTTATCATTGGCAAACTGTTTGTTTATCCTACCACAGTGATGAACTAACGGCCGGAGGCTGGATGTCGCGTCTGTTTAAGATTTAAGTAAATTTATAAGTCGCGTGCTGATATAATTAGTCGGTTCAGAAAGTGCGCGTTAAATATCTAAAATAATTGAAAAAATGAAAAAATTTTTTATTAACTTTGACCCAGGGATGCGTTCAAAGCAGTAGTGGGTAACTTGAAAGGAAGAAGGTAGTGAGTGGGTAACTTGTAGGCTACAACAAAGTGTAACCAGGAGATTGTAACGTATCGGTTAGTAGGTAGAGTATATCTATGGTAGGAGTGTAGGTAAGCTAGCAGAAGGTTCCTAAGTACAGACATTGGCTGAAAGTATTATGTCAGAAGCTTTTGACAACACTTTTTATTGGTAACATAGTTTTTCTAAGCAAATAATAATTATTTCCGAATAGTTTGATATTAGTTAATTTCAGCCAATGTTTGCAATAAAGAACTTTATGCTGTCTGTTACCTACCAACACTCTTACCTTAGATAGGGTGTGGGTTGGTGGTAAGATACCAAAGGGTAGTGGGTAGCTCAAGGTGTAGTTGGTGATGTGTAGTTTGTAGGCTATAGTAGAGTGTAGCAAGCAGATTGGTAAAGTGGAAATTGGTGGCTAGATACTAAAGGGTAACGAGTAGCTTAGTAACGTAAATAGTTGTGGGTAACTTGAAGTATAAGGGTCAATGGGTAGCTTGCAGGCTATAGTAGAGTGTGGCGAGTAGCTTGGTAACGTAAATAGTAGTGGGTAGCTTGAAGTATAAGGGTCAATGGGTAGCTTGCAGGCTATAGTAGAGTGTAGCAAGTAAGTTGGTAATGTAGAGAGTGATGGGTAGCTTGGTGGTTGGATACTAAAGGGTAGGGTCTATCTTGGAGGCTAGAAGAAAGCTGTGGTTTTGAAGGTATATAACGTACCTAACTCATTTGTGTATCACATCTACTAACATTTTTAAGTCCTTTGAATAACTATTGAACCACTAGAGTTACAGTCCACTTTCTGACAGCTAGAAAAGTTAATATATATACGTCAAGTCATGTGATCTGAAGCTGTAATTTGGTTAGATACTATCTATACCTATAAAATACCTATAAAATAACATTAATCTTATAGTAAAGTACTATTGATTTTGATAGCAAAGAAAATTTGATTGCTCTAAAGTCTATTTATACCAAAAGCCTATTGTAGGTGTGAAATAGCTCGCTTGACACTGATCCAGGAAGTCAGGACTTCCATCCCATATGCAGTACACTTCCGAGGTTTTCCTAATAGTACTTTTATCATCCTCTCTCTCTGTTAATGATAGTGTACTTGATTTAAATTCCATTTTATCCTTTTCCTTTAGATTAAGCATACATAATATCTGTTTAATACTCGTCATCATCATTTGTCATCAATATTTTGATTGGTTTGCTGCAGATATCCACTTCTGCTTATCTTGAGCCAAGTCTCTTACATATTTATAATTGTTAAAAGCAACATCTTCCACTATCTGATCCCAGTGGTGGCCGCAGAAAATTGTCTAGGGTGGAGGGAGCGCAAAACATATCCCCCCACACAAACACACCAGAGCACGCGCGTGCCTTTAGAAACGTCTGTGAGTATTGGCATTATATTGACACTGTAAATATAATAAAAATATAGACATTGAAAAAAAGCAGGTTTTTTGACGTGAATACGTCTTTAAATTTGCTACCATACGGGGACAATTCAAAAAACCTAATGATAACAAAATCGGAGGATACAGTTTGGTGTTGTAGTTTCGAATCTTTCCTCTACATCCAAAATTAAATTATACCACTGGATAGCTAAAGGATCAAAGAATTCATTACGATAAGCGAGAACAGTGACGCATCGCGCGCGGTGGAGGGTGAAGCGCCGCCATTTAGAGGTTATTTTGCAGCGTATCGAGATTTTCAATTAGTATAACTTTTTGTTTCCTTGCTTTTATCCTAAATACATAAATAAAAATATTTTATTTAAAAAATATAACTTGTTACATAAACGTATTCATGTAAAACACACGGCCGTGTCCATGACACAGCCACACCCCATTTTTTTTCAATCTGAACGCAACTAGTAAACCTATAAAAATCAAATTTAATATATTTAAAAATAAAAAATAAAATTTCATTCTTTTCGTAGATTTATAAATAATTTGGTAAAATAAATACAACCCTAAATTTGGGTGTTTGGTGACTATTAAAAAATTCCATATCTTATTCAATATTACTTACTCTACAATGATTCAATAAGCTTACTTTTTTAGGAGGGAATTGCTATAAAGTTAAATAAGCTATGAAGATATTGTTTAATATCTTGGTGAGGTAAAACATTTTTTAAAATGATTTATTCTATTACAATATTATAATTTGAACTCATTTCAGAGCATTACATAAAAACACTACCTAAATAAATATAAACCAAAGGCGTTTATCATCAATCCAAAATTAATTTACAGTTTCTTCTACAAAAGCAGCTTTGTTTGAAGAAATTTTTTAAGGAAAACTATAAGATTAAAAAAAGTTTAACAATATTTTATTGTAAAGGAAAACATTAAAAATATTAAATTAAATTAAATTGAAAATTTCAGGGGGCAGGAAAGTGGCCCCCTTTACCCATTCCTGCTGACGTCCATGTCTGATTCATTTATATCCCATTCTTGGTTTTTTCCTTGAATTCTTTCCTTCAATATACCATTATTAACTTCATAAAACTCTCATGTCTGAGTATGCGGCCGATCAAATTAACCCTTCGATTTAATACTTGACACCGTTATTAAAAGCCTGTAAATATGTCTTGTTATCAATTTTAATTCATTATATAGAGAAGGTATTGAAAATATTTTCGACCGAGAGATTATGAAAAATCTTGAAATTTTATGTTCCTACAAAACCAAAATTTCGGGTCCACAATTCTATCCACCCCATGTCTGTCTGTCCTTGGGGCTATATAATTAAAACAATTTAATTGATTATCTTTAAACTTGATATTTAGATACTATATGATCATACCCCGAGGAGTGTTTATTATTTTGATTCTAGACCCAAAATTAGAGCTATTTTACTCAAAACTGATTTTTGAAAATTCTATTTTTTTTCTAAAATGGATCTAATGATTTTGTTTAAAATTGATATCTGGGGAGTGTATTACATGATACTGAATAAAATTCATTTAAGTGTAATTTACCAATGAGTGATTATTGAAATTTTATAGCTTTTAAAATATTGTTACAGCAATTTTGTTCAAAATTTATATATGAAGTGTTCCAATTAATTATCGACATAATGCCTTTTTTTCTAAAGAATATTTACTAAGGGGGATTTTAGCGCAAACTGAGTTTTGAAAATTCTGTCATATACTATGAAAGACCATGTGAGAAAATATGTACTATTATGTTGTCCCATTAATTTTATTTTACTGTGGAAACCAATTTTATCAAACGTACAAACACCACGAACACACATGCGAAGTAATTCCTACGAAAAGGTTGGCGTGTTTGTGGTGGCCACTACTCCTTCACACGCTAACCTCTTCGATTCTTGTTGTCTGAAGGGTTATCACCGATACATGTTCAACTTGCATTGGTGATCATGCGGTCTAAGACATCAAGCTCGCAATCTCAGCCAGATACACTAGTGAGAGGGGACATGTGACTCATTTCTGTGGGTTTTGTTTGCCATCAACTCTACAAAACTAACGCGGGTGCAATTCCTTTGAACAGTCTGACTCGTCCTTAGATTTAACCGTTGATAGAACTTTTGTTAAGAGAAATAAACAAATCAAAATTAACACGCCATCTATTGAAATGTGATTCTAAACTAACCGAAAGGTCTCGTCCATGTCCGATATCGTTGAGACATTTCGTTCGTCAGATAGTAACCCACATCAGCTGAGAGAATGGTTCAAGTCCTGGATGATGAGAACATTTATTTTACATCAGGTATCCTTTGTTTTTTGGATTGGTCTTATAACACAAGGACAATTTAAGAGTTCACTGTATGGAGTAGGAATGAAAAGGGTAGTTAGAGGAAGTCTACCTAAATTAGCGTTGATCAAGGGTGGTAAAATTACAGTGATAAACCACCCCTGGTAAAACACCTAGCCGACCTTGACCCTCCCGTCACCGACAAACCAGACAAGACGATACTTAATACTTTATCTACGTGCTCCCTGGTGAAGGTAACAAGGGTAATTAAAGTCCAAGGGGTAGGGATGAGGAAGGGTATTCAATGAAAATTTAGCTACATTAGCATGGAGAGAGGATGGGAAAATACCGGTGATAAATACCACCACCCCTTGCGTCTTAGATCAAGAACGTGACCCTCCTTGGTGGCGTAGTTGGCTAACGCGCTACTAGTGTTAAGCTCGACCGCTGAGGACGGAGAGATCGAGGTTCGAATCTCGGTCGGGTGAACTGAGGTTGATTTTTACTAAATGGTTTCCCACTCTCCTTCCACGCAAATGCGGGTTCACTTCCTCTAAATTCAACCCTCCCTATTCCTAATCCATTAGCGTAATTAGTACTTAAGCGTATAACCACGAACGGGTAGTAAGACGCGGTGCTAAATATTATTATTATTATTATTATTATCAAGAACGTGACATATGTACTTTTATGCACCAAGTCACACACAGTCACACTTAGATGGTTTTTCTTCTGGCGGCCAGAATCGCACGACCCACCTCTTGTCATGTTGTTTGTTTCCATTCTTATGTCTATTGGTTTGGTGGAAATTGTGGTCATAAAGTCGGGGGGGTATCCTACCGAGTGTTCAAATGTGTTGAAATAGACGCGGGGGGATAGAAAAAAAAAAAAACACACGTGGTTATGTCAGGGTTTTAGTGTGAAAAAATGAGGTGATAAAAAACTGATCCTTTCTGAAAACATTTCTGGGAACACTTTCAACACGTACCGGTGGCTAAGCGGTTATCGGAGTGAAATACAGGTATAAGAAGCGGAGGTTCGAGACCATTCAGGAACTAAAATAATTCATTATTTTTGTTTTAAGATTGTCTTTTATTATTTTAATAATACTGTTTATGAAGTGTACATTAGATTTAGTTGTTTTAACATTCTATTGTAAAGAAAGTATTATAATCATGAACATTTTCAACCTTGAGATTATGATGGATATTAACATTTTATGTACACCTAAAAAAGTGAGTTTCACAATTCAAGGTCTTTGTGCAAGAACTGACCATGTTCAAAATATTAAACCTGTCAGATAAAGAACACAATTTTAGAAAAATTATATATAGTCATTTATGCAGAAGAACCACATTAATCCCACATATAGAAAAATTGACAACTTGAATATTTTTATAAAATATTGATTTTATTAAATAATTACTCATAGTTCAATTTGCAGTTTAAAATATACACATAACTTGTTACTGCACCAAAGTATATTTTCTTAAACATTTTATTTCCTATTTATAGTTTTTAAGAATAGTATTATATTAAATATAAAATACTTATTTAGATCACTTACATTGATAAACCACAAAATGTTATTTTTAAAACAACAAAAAATCTGGTGAGCATGCTATAACATGTTTGGAGGGTAAGGACATAATATATCTAACCTAGCGTGGGTAGGGCAGTGGGCAAACAAAATTATAAACCATATTTGAAGAGCTAGCTTAGCCCCGAGTGCACCCCGTTAAGATTCGACTTTCCCGTCACGCGAAGCAAAGATTTCGAGAAACTGACAGTTTAGACCATATGACCACCAGTTCAGGTGCATTTAGTGCTTAGTACTTTATTGTTCTTAAGTTTAATTTTCTGTTTTCATACAACCCAGATTAAGTAAGCCTGTTTACCACACACCTTTCATTTCAATTTGATGATTGTGAATAATTTTTAGTACTATTATAACTAATAATAGCAATGTTTTTGTTTCAGTGGAAGCTGCGTTGGGGTGTGGTCACAAAATTATCTCCTGCAGCAGGTAAATTTAAATCTAATAATTATAGATAGTAACGTACATAAGATAAATTTAGAATTAAATGTAAATATATTAACAAATTTACAAATAGTTTTGTTCATTTGAAATATTTTTTTAAAATATAGTTTGAAAAATATTATTTTTACCAATATTGTTGGGACTAATCTTCTTATATTATTAAATATGTAATAATAAATATAAATATGAATTGATAAACTCCCCAAAAATGTATTTTTTACACTAAAACAATTCTTTTTTAAAAAGTGATATAACATTAACAAAGTGAGATGAACTATTCAACAAATCTGTGTTGTACTACATATAATATGCTTTTAGTGTCTTTAAAGTCTACAGAACATTGGAGTGGCTTAAAGTGCCAAAGTTTTGAAGGATTTTCCAACAACTTTGATTCTAGACTAATGGGCTGACCTTGCTTTTATTAGTATAATGATACACACCGTTGTTTTATTTAATTATTGACGGTGACCTGGTGGTCTAGGGGTAAGGTGTCGGACTTCTGTGCTGAGGGTCCGGGGTTCAATCCTCGGTTCCGGCACAGATTTATCTGATTGCCAAACCCTTCCTTCACCTCTGACAAGACGTGTATAAATCACAACTTGTGAATGTGAGGAATGCCAGACCTCCACCGTGGTTCGGATTCCACGTTAAACTGTAGGTCCTCCATTTCATCTCACAATCACCCTAACATTGCACATTAGCGTAAGTGCGTATAACCCGAACAGGTAGTAAGACGCGGTGCTAATAATAATAATAATAATAATAATATTTAATTATTTTGCCTTTTAATTTCTTGGTAAATACAAAAGTCCATATGTTGCATCCTAATTTATTAAGAAATCTTGTATTTTATATATATTTTTTCAATTTCCTAGGGAATCCTATATGTTAGATGTTGATTCTCAATGTACTAGAGAGTCCTGTATTTTGGATGTTATTTTAAAAATTATAAGGGTATCCTGTACTTTGTAATGTCACTGCCTGCCTCCCCTAAGGCGCTACTTATCGGGATGGTCATGGGGGAAGCGTAAGGAGCGATTGAAAAAAGTGAATCGAAACTGGTTTAAGAGTTTTATTGAAAAAAATTACTGTACACTATACCCGGAAGGTCCATTTGCCTCTAATAGCTGTTGCATGGTGACTTTCATACAAGTTTTCATCGCATCAATTAACTGTTCTTCTGGTAGCGACTCTCTAATTAACCATAAATCTGGCCTCCACCATTAAGACAGTCCTCAAGAGTAGCGACATCGGAGCCTCCGACTTCTTAGCTCCTTGCTAGGAAAAAACTGATCCATCCAACAACAAGGAAGGGATATATTACCTCTCAACAGTCTAGTCCCTAACAAATAAACAAAAACAACTAATTAAACATACAGTGCATGTTGTTTATAATTATTATTCGTATTGTTGGGAAGTCAATGTTGTTGTTGACGACATAATAACAGTCTACTTCAGCAATATTTACATTAAAAAACAAGCAAGATAGAAAAGTTATCAGCAAATACCTCTGAGACTGTTACAGTGCGATATTTCTAAATTTATTATGTCATTTCGTATTTTAGATGTTATTTCTCATATTATTAAGAAATCCTACATTTTGGAGATAATTTCTAGATTTATTAGGGCATCCGGTATTTTGGATGTTGTTTCTCATTTTATTAGGAATTCTGTGTTTTGGACATTATATCTCAATTTATTACGGGATCCTGTATTTTAGGTTTTATTTCTTATTTTATTAGGGCATCCTATATTTTAAATGTTGCTCCTAAATTTACTATAGGATACTATGTTTTAGACGTTATTCCTCACTTGAGATGTTTCTAAATATATTAGGAAAATCTGTAATTTATTTTTTATGTAAAATTAATTTTTTTGTCAAGGTTTTAGTTACGTATTTTATGAGTACACTTATTATTGAGTATTAATTGTCCACTACCTTAGCTCAGTTGGTAGCGTCTCTGCTTTCTGAAATAATGATCCCGGGTTTGATACCGGAATTGACAAAAAAAAATTAATTTGTTAAATTGGAATTTCCTATTCAAACAGTTATGAAATAACGTTTGAGGATCTGGATGTTGTGTCTGTTATAGAATCAAAAAATAATATAGGTGGTGTGCTAATATAATGAGTATATTCAGAAACTGCACATTAATTAACTCTAATAAAGTAAGGATCAAATTGTTAGCGTATGTCTCTAAACAACCTAAATTCCATTTACTACAAAGGTACGAGATAATGGGAATACATTTCACTATAAATGCGTCATATCTTTGAAATATAAAATTTACACGCTGGTGATAAAAAAAGATGTACCCAGTTAAACCAATCACTGATCGATCCCCAGTAACCAGGTTCAGAGACAAGCTAACGTAGAGTAAACATCAATACAATTTTGGTCATCCCTTGCGAGATTTAATTTAATATAATTAGTGCTGAGAATTTTACTTAGTACGATTTAATGAAATAATTGTATTTCACGTAAAAATAAGTTAAACAATGTATCATCTGCAGTCGAAGACAGCCATTTTAGCCTTAATATAAATATTTCTTCCCGGACTCAAGTTTTGAAGCCTTTCCATCGGATTCCTATATTTGAATATCTCTGTAAGCTTCCTATCACATATGTATGAAAAAAAAAGAAAGATGTCATCCCAGTTTATAAAACTTCTCCATTCCCTTCTTTCCCCACGAGACGTGTACAGTTGGGACATTAAACTTGTTCACATTTTTAAAATATGGATATTTAATATTTTGCCTCGCATTACCTACCCGTCCGGACTATACACATTTAGCTACACTATTAGGGATTTGTGGAAATGTACCCAACTTTACTTGTAGGAGGAAGGGGAAACAATTTAGTGTATAAAACAATCCTAAGTTTTTCCAAGATGAAATTCAAGCTCCTCCATCCCGATCACCAATATTTCAGACTAGACCAGCTTGTTGTTTAGATCTCGTGCCCACCGATGTGAATATATTATTATTACAATATTTGACAGTAGTAATAATTAAACCATTTAACTAAATAGAACATGATTAAATTATTGAATATTCTTTGTTATTCTTTTATTCCATTCTTATTTGAGCTTTAGGTTTTTATGACAACATGTTTCGTTGTTATATGTTATACCATCTTCAGGTAATATGTAACACCAAAACATGTCGACATTGAAGACTAAAGCTCAAATATGAAGAAGGGAATAAAATAATAACAAAGAATATTTAATTTTATCATTTACTACTCCTTACCAAATAAATATGAACATTATTAAAAACAAAGAGAAACTGATCAGATGGATCATTTTTTAGAAGAAAACGTTACTATTCACCGGTAGTGAGGATATGAAACAAAATAATCGGAAAAACCTAATTGTACTTCATCGAGAGTCAAGATAAGTCATTCAAGGTAAGCAATAAGTATCCTACCACTCACACTACCGAGCCGTTTATCTGCTTAGCTAATGTTTGAATTAATGTTTATTCCCTAGAAACATATCTACGTAGGTACAGTATATGACAAGACATTGTAAATATTCAGCTGATTAAAATGTATTAATTTAACTCGGCGCACAGACATACACGCCATCTAAAAAATGGACATATAGTGAGTTCGATTTCCTTCACTTTATATAATTCATTATATTTTCCATCTGGGTAAAGAAAGATTTAAAATAAATGGTACGGTGCACTGCATAAAATTTCTTTCTCTTTTATCTTAAAATAGACATTTAATAAAAACTCGTAAGATCTGTTAAACGAAATAATATATCTATAAATTGTAGTAGAAACTACACTAAAAATCATAGATGAAATAATATACACTGTAACTTGATTACTCATTAGAAACTAGGAACATTATTACAGAAAAATGGAGAAAAGAGAAATATCTTTGTCCACCAAAGAACATAGGAATCAAATACATTTTCAAAGACCTGAATTAAAAAGTATATATATTTGATTATAATTAAGAAATTATTGGTTTTATAAAAATAGATTTCAAATAAAAGAATTGTGTCTTTAATAGTACTACAACTTTACAATTATAATATATTTCCTATCTCAAATAGTTGTGGAGAAATGATGAAAATTAGAAAAATTCCCTCATGTAAAGTACCCTCATACTCATTTTCATGAGAAAATGAGAATTTCCATCTTGTTTATAATAATAATAGTTTCTAGATATAGCATATAATCAAAATCGTTTGAGCTAATTTCGAGAAAATCGCTTATTTATCTGTTTACACTTGATTGAGCTACCCTTGAATTTAAGATTATAAATCTAATTACAAAAAGCCTTCCGGGGGAACTTTTAGTTATATAAATTATATATAAAGTATATATAAAGTTATAGGCCAATATTAAAATAGTTTAGGCTCTAGCCCGAGGTACAAACAAACAGACAGCATCGCGAAAACAACTTTCTTGGTTTCATGGGGCCATGAAAAGTCGACATTTATCAAAATCTTGAGTTAAAATTTTTTGACGATCACAATACTTTCTCTCCAAGGTGTTGAGAGAAAGAAAAACTTATATTGTAGTTTAATTTCCCCAAATGTATCGTATATGTTGGTTTAAAAGCTTATTCCTACCTTAAACGAAATACATTAAATTATATTTACATTTTGTATACATGATTAATTAATATACTCTTAATTTATATAAAAATAGTTTAATGTCTCTCGGGAAAGTGAAGAATAAACCAAATACAAAACGTTTGGGGAAATCAAATGAAAATATTAGTTTTTACATATATTTCTTAAATTCCCGTCATAATCCATTTAAACTCCTCATCCAAGTTTTACCGACTTTATCTATGATCAAATTATTACAGAAACTCTATTAAATTATTTTCATTTCAAAAACTTTGTCGGCTCTATAATAACTTTGGCAAGCTTTATTCTCCACTAACCCCGAACTCCCTGTCATAGGCAGTTCAGTCAATTGCGAGAGAATGGTGACCTCAATAGTCTTGGAGTAGAGTGCTCGCCTCAGAGCCTGATAAACATGGGTTAAAACCCGGCTGAGGTCGACGGAATTTTTCTTGAGTGATAAAAATCTGTAGTATAACTTCCTTTGGAGGTTAAGAAGAGCTCTCGGTCCCGTGTTGATTGTGGCATGTAAAAGAACCCTGGAAGGTGTGTTAAAATACCATTCCCGGGAAAAACTGGTAGGCCCTTTCTTTCTCACTCATAGAAATTCTCGTGTCTTGATATAATCAGTCAGTTTAGAAAGTGAATGATAAATACTCCAAATAAAATATGAACAAAAGTACTGCGAGAATGACGCCTTAAACCATTCGACGACAGTACGTCTCACCTTTAGTTGCATACCAAACATGATAAGACTATTGTTTCCATGACCATGTTTTGCTCTCTAGTGATACGTGAACATACTATGTGCGGTATGCCCTAAGGAAGGTTGAACATATGTGGAATAGAGGTTTGGGGTCACAAGGTTTTTTTATGTTGGTTTTACATTCGCTTGCAAAGGTTGGGAACACTGCTAATCATCCCGGTACATGCGATAGCGATATTAAGATACATGTTAGTGATAGCACGATTATAGTTTAATGGAGTAAGAAAGGAGTTTATCCTCCCCCTCTTTTATATACTGTGGTCCCTGTGACCTAGCGGGAAGGCGAGACATTATATCTAGAAGCTCCAAGCTCAATTCCTAGTCTCAAATAAATAATACGACATACTTTATTATATAATATATTATAGTTTGAATCAAAATTTTCAAAAATAAGTTATAAAGAAACGCCTCCATGGCATCCGAGTGCAAGCGTGCTATACTGACCAAGTGGCCGCCGGATATTGGTGAAGATGATGCCAACATATGTGGGTAGAGGGTGTCATGTGGTCATCAAAACGAACCCACCCATCAGTTTCTAGACCAAAGCTTTTACAACTTTATCTAAGTAGTTCCCCAATTTTTGTCATCGAGAGGCTGAGTGGACCCGATTCCAGACCCATAGAAAGATCTGGGACCTCTGGTGATATAACCCAAGACATCTGGATCTATAGCCAGGAGCTCTGACTTTTAGACCACAGAGGTGGTCAGTTATCAGTAAACAACATATAAAAAAGTTTTTCTCTGAAAAATAGTATGAAGTGTTTTTTATTACTTCAAACACTTCCTTGAAAACCATTTCGAACAAAATAGTAAAAAAGAAATTCTAAATAATTTTCAAATTAAAAATAACAAGTTGTCAGTAAACTAGCCTTAAATAAGTTTTTCCTCCTGAAAACAAGTATAGAGTGTTATTTATAATAAAAAACACTCCCAAGATATTCATCTTAAACAAAATAATTTGAGATATTTGATAATAGTTTGAATTTCCAAAAATTAGACATCAGTAAGCTATTACTAAACTTAAAGGTATAATTAAAATCATAGTTTCATCTCGAGGTGTAACCATAAATCATCTCAACATTAGATTTTAACGGAATCCTTGTACCCGTTTTGGCTGTAACTTCAGCTAGACACAAAGAACTGGAAGCCCAAATATTTACTCTCTCAATATTACAATCAAGAACATTTTCGGCATCGAGTTTATGATGAATATTAATGTTTTGTGTGCCTTCAACCTCGGAATTTAAAAAAATTAATTTTACCATTAATTCTGTCTATCCGTTTGTCTGTCTGTCCAGTCCCAATGCCTAGGTCAGAAACGGTATTATGGATTTTGTTCAAACTTGAGATTCATATGTTGTACGATTATACTTCGAGAAATATTTTTGATTGGGATCCTAGCTCTTATAGGAAGGATCGTTTACTGATAATTTATTTTTGAAAATTCAATATTTTTCTGATATAGCCTTAACGATTTAATTTAAAATGTATATCCTAGAAATGTTTGACAAGGCAAATAAAAATATACGTGTTTTCAGGGGTAAATTTGTTTAAAAATATTTAACTGATATATATTTTCTTTAAATTTTATATGTTTACAAAATGTCTTTAACAATTTGGCACAAAATAGGTGTCTGATAAGTTTTTTGGCATATAAATAATTTTATAAATTTGTTTTTATCTAAAACAAAAACCCATTTAATAGCAGTTTTTATGAATGAATTTGGATTTTTTATAGCTTCTTTTTGTTCAAAATTGGTAACTGGGTAGTAATTTAAATGTAAAATAAGATCGTATTCTTAGTTTTCTAAAATAAATTAATTTGGGCTAGTTTATTTATGATCAATTTAAGAAAATTTAAAATATTTTGAAAATAGTTTTTAAGATTCGGTTCAAAAAGGGTATTGGGAAATAGGTTTTATAGTAAATAAGAACACACTTTTATTTTTACAAATATTAATACTTTGAGGATAGCTTAAAACAATTAATTAAAAAAATAAAACTATTGGTTTTGTTCATATTATTTATATATGAATATATAATAAAGTTTATACCATCGTGTCAAACAATTTATGTGTTCTGGAGCACATAAAACGTCAGGTAGAACCCGTTATAATCTCGTAGTCAAATATATTCAATATTACAATACTTTCTCTATAGACATATAATATAGTAAATATCTCTCAGTCCTCTCAGTGATAGAAGAAACAAAGCAGACTACCTGAAATGTTACTCTGGTAATTTCTGCTAAATATTCCTATAACATTCCTTGCCCTTAAAAAAAAGGTTTCATCAAATTGGTATTTTCATTATAATGAGACAAATTTTTTTAATCTCACCCATAGAGATTACGTGACCTACGTGGTTAGAATATTTTCTCTAACAATGGTGGCATTGTAATAACCACTCGTAAAAGTTATATATATATATAATTATATATAGTACTTTGGCACGATCATTATTTGCCTCCCACTGTGGCTAAGTGGTTGAAAAGATCAACCACACATCTAACTATACCTGGTGCAACACCACGTAATGTATTAAGTAAGTTATTTTTGCGCACCACTTCCTGGCTATACATATAATTTTACTAATGTGCCAGGTATGAAAAATAAACAATTTATATAAAGTGTAGCAGCATTCTCGTGAAATAAGTGTGAAGAACTATCCAGGGAAAACAACACCTTAGCACGCATTACTGGGATTTGTATGTATCCCAACCATCAGTGAAACCAGACAAGATGCTAACCAACGCCTTTTCCTGTATGACCACTGGTGTGGGTTGGATTGTATTAAATCTCAAAATGAATTACAAAAACATATAAAGCTTTTATTATATTTTTTATACAACATACAAAACAAGGAGCGAATAATTTAACTACTATTATGGCATGGGGGCTATTTAATATTTAACTATATCACACGAAAAAAAAGTATACATTTCCTAGTGCTGTTATTTTCAATGCAGATTTAATAAAGTACCGCTTGGACCTCATTAAAAAGTGTGTGTGTGGTTTTAGGAGACAGTGGAAAATGTTTCCTGCTCTGGAAACATATTTTATGCAGACTCAAGTGCTGTAGTGTTGTAGAGAGGACCTCTGGTTTGCTACGGCCCACCAAAACGGATTAACGTGACTGGAATATGACAGCAAATATCATTTACCTTTACTATTTTACTCACACACTTAATGCTCAAACTGTCTAAAATGTTTTCATACAACTTAGCTTAGTTATATTTTAATGCAAACATAGAAACTAGACAAAACTAGATGGCTGCATGGTCTAAACGCTTAGGCGTTACTCTTGTAAAAGGTTGAGCTACCAATGAGAGGAAAATTGGTGGTCGAGTCCCTTTCAGGTGTCCTGGGAGTGATTTTTTAAAATTGATTTTCCACTTCTTCTCAAATAAACCTTCCTCATCAATTACACATTATGTACTCACACTTGCAAGGAGGACGAGTGGAAAACTATTTAGGGAACACCACTTTCAGTACCTCCATCTGGGACTGAAACCTCGTTATTTGCATCATTGTAGATCCAGTATTTTACGAAAGCGACGACTTACAGCAGTGGTATTCAAACTTTTTTCACTTATCCCCAGATATAATTTAATTTTAAACTTTGTCTCCCCAAATTTGTTTGTTCATAATGTAAGTTAAACATATTCTAATCTATGAGAAAGAGACAAAAAAGTGGGTGCTCTCATATCACATGTCCTTACGTCCAGGTATCTTGTGACTAACCCTAAATTAGATCGTAATCATTCAATGTTTATCCTAAAATAATATACAGTATATATTTACATTTTAAGTACCCTTTGAGATATCTTTACCTACCTGTGAGGGTACGTGCACCCCAGGCTGAAACCGCTGAATTAGACCATTCAACCCCCGAAGTGAGTCAGCATTAAATAAATATTTGGTTCCCCAACTTTTCCTTAAACAAAAACATAATCCCCACAACTCATACATAATAGATCTTACAGTATCTTTTGGGGCACCCCAATATCGCCTCGGGATCTTCTGTGATTGACTTATTTGAGAAACATTCAGTGCAACCTAGTTTTTTGCAAGTGCCAGCAATATCCTTGTTTTATTCATCTTAGAATATGGGCTTCCCGGCGTGTAAACGTCCCCTGAAATGTAGCGCGTCTCTGTGTAAAATAGGGGGTGGAATTGGGGTTGGAGTGTAAGGGGTAGTGCCTTGTTTGTTAGCTCGTTCCAATAAACTCGCATTTATTTATGACATTGTTCTAGGGTTAGCAAACTGCCCCAAGACAGGCTGGTGTTGGGGTCACCCCTTTCATCCTATCTCACTATTTATCAGAACACATTTGTATTTATTTATTTTTAATTAGTATATTTGGCATCATTGCTATTAATGATTTAATCTAAAGGATAGGGAGGGATGAGGAGGGTAGAATATAGGATATGCACCCACATTATCATAAAGAAGGGATGGGAAAATTAAATAGACAGATCACAAGTTGAATCCCCCAGCTACCTTCCCCAGTGCGTCTGGTTCAGATTCAAACCTCAACTTCTCCATCACTGCCAATCCAGTTAATTGCGAGTCTGACGCCTTAGACCAGTTATTTCCAAACTTTTTTCTTTGAGCCGCACTTTTGAAATGAAAATTTGCTCCTGCCACACCAAATTTTCTATTGATAAGAAATACATCCAAACACAAGAGATCATCAGTGCTTTATATCATGAGCATGAGACATCCAAACATAATAAAACTATTCAGATATATAAAAAAACAGGGCTCATTAAAAAATGTACTAATTCAATGAGAAATGTGAGCTGGTTTTTTTCGGCAATCTCATCTTAATTATGTATCATTTGAGATAGAAGAGCTTTCATCTTCTTATCAACATAAATAAGGTGTTTGATATTTGTCAAAGATTAAAATCCCTGTTCATAACATCATGTCTCTTGAAGAGACACGTGGACACGGCTTATGGTCGGTTATCCAAAAAGAATTCAGTGGAATGCTCCCGTCTCTCAATTTCAAGAAGCGATTACTAGAAATGCAGGCCATTTACTTCTCCTCTTGTTATAAGGTCAGATCTGAACAGTTGGAATCCATAAAAGGTTATCTAGTCCAGTCGAATATTTCTGTAGACAACGATGGGAAGTACAGATCAATCTTTTCTACCTGTGTTGCAAGATGTTCCTGTGTGAGGTCGTACAATTTATAGCTCGTTTCAAAACAGTTAACACGTGGGAACATTTAGAGCAGGGCTATTCAATTATTTATCCAAGCGGGCTACCCAAAAAATCATAATATTTGGTGGGCCAGATATTTAATTCAATCTGGCTGTATTTTGTAACATTATTAGATTATACTTTTGTAGTTTGAATGAGATGGGGAGGGGTGGATTGAAACGTAATTTTGTATTATATAATAATATTGATATATTTCAGTGAAATTAAAAACATGTAAATGTTAGACGATTTTCATCATCAAGCTTCCTTTTCTTACTACTCAAATTAGAAAGTGCCATTTTAGAAAACTTACAATAAGACTAATTACAAGCAAAGCACTCCGCTATTACTATAAATAACGCACAAACAATAAGCTAGACAAATATAACCGGCAAGACATCGGCTGCTGTTGGGTGGAGGGGTGAAGAGGTTTGAGTCACTCTCATCCACCCTGTCGCCCATCCACTTACATTGTTCAAGGTCAAAAGCAAGATTATGTTATATAGCTCAGCCGTCATATGGTGGAGTTTGGAGGGAGAGATACCAGTTCTAAAGTGGAGTACGCACGCCACTGAAGGGTAGGCTCGTACTCCCTTGTAAACACAATGTTGATGGCGCCAAGGACCGAGTAATAATACTGGGCTTAAAGCTTCCCCCACCACTAAAAAGAGGCTAAAGATCTCTCTGTTCGTTTAAGGTCAGGCGCCTCTACATACCCTCTGAACTATACAACGCATCTTTAGTGATACAATAGTTGGATTTTCAATCCACGGGCCAATCTGTGGAACATGGCGGGCCAGATGTGACCCGTAGGTCACCAATTGAATAGCCCCGATTTAAAGATTGAAAGACATAGCACTTATAGGTTATGTCTTACAATCTAGAACTGAAGGTTTTTTTGATGTAGCTAATTTGTCTGTAGTCGTTAGGATTTTGTCATCAAGGCTTTGAATACTGGGGTTGAACATATTCAAACAGGGAAAAATATATATAAAATTTATAAAAATACTAGTGGACCCGACAGACGTTGTCCTGCCCGAACGTTGGCTTTTCGTTTGGGTGGCATAATTGATTTCGATAATAAAACAAATACTATGTGATCATCACAATTACAAATTCACAATGAACTCCAATTAGTGAGTTACACAAATATTACAAATTCAGTGTTTGTCAAGACAACATACAAAATAAAACATCTTTTCATTTTTGGAATTTCGCCCACAACTCCACAAATATCAGCTGTATTGAAAAAAATTGCGAAGCTTATTTACAAATTTGTATACCGGGTACCGTTAATTTTATTTTATTGATCCCCCAAAACCCCCCAAAAAATCCCTAAAAAATAAAAAAATCCTAGAACCCGATTTCAGCGCCACCTACCGGGTCCAATTGTGAATCTAAACCATCTACGGACTCACTCAAACACACACAAAAAATTTCAGCAAAATCGGTCCAGCCGTTTAGGAGGAGTTCAGTGACATACACACGTACAGAAGAATTATATATATTATAAGGGTGGACAACCCTTATCACTAAGGGGTATGAAAAATAGATGTTGGCCGATTCTCAGACCTACTCAATATGCTCACAAAATTTCATGATAATCGGTCAAGCCGTTTCGGAGGAGTACGGAAACGAACATTGTGACACGAGAATTTTATATATAAGATATAAAAAATTTATTGTTCAGAAAATGCTCTTAGCTTGTTTTTAATTTCCAAAACCTGATTAAAAAACCTTTCCACGAGAAATCTAGCAATGTGCAGGAATAGACATTTGTGTTTTGATTCCATGACTTTGCAGAGTTGAGAAAATAGAAAATGGTTTTATTTTTTATGATGACTCTCACAATGCACATGGTCTGATCTAGAACCAACTTCAAATTAGCTATAGAAGTCTGCTGACTATTGCTTCTATAAATTAAAAATAGTGAGGTGTTATTAATTCGGGATTTTTCTGTTTGATGAGTGAAATTCGGCCTCTTAGATTCCCTATAAGATGGGGGGGATCCACTCATACAAATTCCAATAAAAGAACCCCATGAAATCTCACATTTTTCCAATTCCTCATGACGGTTGGGAAAATACCTTATCCTCTGGTATATTTGTCAAATTACTTTCAACATAAAAAACTTTGTGATTATTTTATAATTTTAAATTAATCTGATATAGTCAAGCAACTGTTCTTTTCCACTAAAGTAGATTAAATCATCAGCTTGAATGATCCATTTATAATTATTTATACTTTCAAGAGCACGTTTTTCAATATTTTCTCTATCTCCTAGATTGTCTTAAGAGTTTTCACGCCCCATCTATCATCCTCTCACGCCACACCGTTTGAGAAACACTACCGTAAGCTATGTGACTACCCCTGTGGACTATGATAGTTTAAAGTTTTTTTTAGTAGTCCCAAACAGTTGATTTAGAGTATCCGTTATTGGTGTGAAAGCATTATTTTAGTAACTTATCTTTAAATATTATTCTTGACTGAACCAATAATTAATATTCAATTATTATTACTTATCAATAAATAAATGAAATAAAACTACAAGTGACATTTAATTCAAGTTCACAAACAAGTACACCAAAGAAAACATTAGATAAGATGTTCGCTAAAAGTACTCAGACAGGGATTCAATTCTTTGAACGTTTGTTTAACGTGCCATTGCTAAACATGTTGAGCTCCCCGATTGACTTGATCAACCTTGAGGCATATTCCACCATACAACTCTCATAATACTCCAGAGCAATGAGTATGAGTACAGATCACATATGATAGAGCGCAGCTATTAATTCAAGGACTTTTGGGAGGAGCTTACATTATTAATAACCTCCACCGATGGGCAATTGGGCAAAGTCATTAATTTATTTATTTGAGGTATTTAACTTGCACTTTCTGAACTGACTGATTATACCAGCCCACGTGAATTTCTTTGAGCGAGAAGGAAAGGGTCGATCAATTTGTCCAGTATTACATTTCACAATCGACATGGGACCGATGACTTTACTTCCCTTCCAAATAAATTTGTGCCACGGAGTTTCATCGCCCAAGAAAAATCCATAGACCCCAGATGGGTTTTCACTTACTAACCTCGGGTCTTGAGGCATGCACTCCACCCCAATACCTTCAAGGTCGACAAAGTCATTAATCTCACCAAGTCTGGTTTGCCGTTGACGGGAAGTTTGGAGTTTGAAAACTAGCCGAGTGTACCTCTCAGGTAGTGTTTCCTAAATGGTTTCCCACTGTTTCTGCACGCCAATGAGGGTACATTTCTTCTGAGTTCCACCTTATTATTTCTTACATCCCCTTGTATAAACATCCAGATAGCCATGTCAGGTAGAGATACATGGAGCACAGAAAATTAACATACTCTGATTAATCTACACTTTGGACAAACAAACAAGTTAGTTCTTATTGTAACCTTCTCACAAAATAGTCACTGAATAATGTATTTGTTGGATCTAGCACCCATTGTTTGGACTCCTGGTTCTGAAGTCTTGGGATATTAAGGATTAATATTTCATTGGACATGGATAAGTCTTCAAATAGCTGATCAGTTGGTGGAGCCATGGTGCGTTAGTACAAAGGTAAGGATTTTGAATCACTCTCCTGGAATATTTTTCAAATGAACCATTTACACTTACAAATCAGCAATAATGATCTCAAATATGTATATTTTGAAAATCAAACAAAACAAGCTGGTTGACACAAGATTTGACTATAGCATTGAATACTTGAAGAGTTTATCTAGAAAAAGTAAGATTTTCCCAGGTACAAATATTTATGCGATTAAATTAACTCCAGAGCTATTTAAAAAGTCAAGTGAACTTCTGTGGGGTTAGAAATTTCTAAACTAAAGTCTGGTAGCTCGGATAAAATTTAAGGGAGAGTTATTTTGCAGCAAAGTAAACGGTGCCTCGACACAGTTGGGAAGTAATTGATGTATCGTTGATAAAAGGAAAAGTTCTACCGTCTATTACAAATAAAGTGTGGCAAGGTAGTTCGTTAAACAGAGTGATGTACATTTCCTCAATAAAATAAAATTGTGCTTACTACACATCGCGCGAGTCATCTGATACTTTGAGTTACGTCATCGGGTATGGCTTGTATGCATAAAACCAACCCTTTACCCCATAGCACATTTAATTTTTTGAAAATAAAGATGCAAACTCTTTGTGGGATGGTGATAGTAATTGGGTGTTCTGTCTTTAGACATGTCTATTGCCTTGTCCAAATTGAGTCCATCAGCATTCCCTATTAGCAGATTTATTTTTTGGATCCTGAAACTTAATCTTATTTCCTTGTTTGAAATCATCCATTAGTTGCATTCATGGCCTTCCTGGACTCCTTATCACTTCCTTATTACCTTCTATGACACAGTAGCCATATCTTATAATTTTACCCATTAAGTTGGCCTTACTTCATAGAATCACCTACATAATGGTCCTTTTTAATTTACTCTCCTTAGAACATTTCATTACCCAGCCGTTATGTCCACTTTATCCTTAATATTATTCCCTAGAACACATATCAAAACTTTCCAAATATTTTTTCTTCCCTCATCATCAGGGTCCATGTTTTAGATCCATAAAAAACGACCCGCCTCGGTGGTGTAGTTGGCTAACGTGCTAGTCGTGTTGAGCTCGACCGCCGAGGACGGGGAGATTGAGGTTCGAATCTCGGTCGGGTGAATTGGGGGTGGTTTTTCCTAAATGGTTTTCCACTCTCCCTCCACGCAAATGCGGGTTCACTTCCTCTAAATTCAACCCTCCCAATTCCTAATCCATTAGAGTAATTAGTACTTAAGCGTATAACCCGAACGGGTAGTAAATATTATTATTTTTATCATACAAAACGATGCTCCATATGTAATACTTCACAAGTTCCTTCCTCATATGTAGGTTCAGTTTGCCAGTCAATAGCATCCTCTTCATGCTGAATGCCTATTTTTATTTTTAACTTTAAGCAATCTTCCATGTACACTGCGTGTCTATCGAAAATAAACTTCCTACATATTTTAAATGCTCCACATTATACAACGGTAATTTACCACCGTATTGTTCTCTACACCAACAACATTTTAATTGGCGATAAAAAGCCGATTAATTAACATTAATATATCACAGTTAAATTTAATGATTCTTCTTAAAACAGTTTTATACATGGAAAAATTTTAATGAAGTTTTCTTGAAGCTTTTTTAGTATATAATATACTGTACATATGAGCCACATACACTGGTGGTCTCGTGTTTCAATGAATCAAGCTCATGATGGACTGGAATGCTGGTAGCGGAGAAGGCGAGTTTCTAATCTTGGCAGGAATGGTTTATCATCTAATCTCCACGCTAATGCGGGTGCATTTACTTTAAAGCCCTTTCCCTAACACCACCTATCAGACTCGGTCCTTATTTACTTTGATGCTTAGTATACTAATCTAAAAATATATAAACCGCTTCGGTGGTGGTAAAGTCTAAAACGCTACTCTCACAATAGACTAGACTGCTGAAGACGGGGAGATCGGGGTTCCATCCTGGTCGAGTGCATTAAGGGTGGTTTACTTAAATGGTTTTCTCACTCTCCCTCCACAAAAATGTGGGTGCGCTTCCTCTAAATTATAACTTACTAATTCCTAAAACACTAGAGTAACTAGTACATAGAGGTATAACCCGAACAGGTAGTAAGACGTGGTGCAAACAAAAACCTCATGCTAATAATTTACGAAGTATTCGTATACTTTTTTTCGCTCTACGTCTTACCACTCGTCCTGGCTATATACATTTAAATACATTAATATGAGTAGAGAAGGGAAAGGTGTGGTTTGTAATAATCGTTATTAGCTTGGAAGAAGAGTGGTACACAATTTAAGAAAAAACATCCCCATCACACTCGACTCGGATTCAAACCCAGTTCTCCTTATAACCATCAAACCAGACTAGATGGCCCTGCCATTTAGTCCGCATGCCCACTTGTGTGGGCTGTTCTTAAAAATTATTTGGAAATAAATGGTACTGATCAATCAAAATTGACCTATTTTTCTTTTTTTTTAACAACAAAAAAATCTTATAATTAATAAAGGTATTGGAGGAGGATTTTAGAAGATAGGGTGTAGCTCCAAAAACCTCTGCCCTACGCCCCAAACAGATCTCAATCTACTTATATTGGATGTATAGGATCATTCATCCTAATAACCAAATAATAATTAATAATATTCTCATAAATAGTTGTATAAAATTATCCTGGTTCAATTTTGGGTGGAGCCGACCAATATTTTTACTATTTTTTTATGGGTTAATCCTCCAATACGATCATAAATCTCTAGGAACTAGTGCTGGGTGTATAGTATAAAGGTGTGTTGTTCTAGTTTATGTTAGTATATAGCCTATGTTTTTAAAAAGTGCTCCTTAAATGTGCTAATTAAAAATAACAGTTTATTATCAGAAGTTTTTGAGTAAACTGTTTTAGTATTGTGTGGGGATTGGTTATCAGTTAATCCCCTCAGCACGGGGCATGCGCACTTGTGACCAATTCTGCCCGTTCTTGATCTCCTGGCATTTCATCCATCCTTTTAGCCATGTTGCGCTCAGTGTACACACCAGTATGAACTCAACGCAACTAAATCTACATGTCCATTGGAGCGTTTACTACCACATGACCGGTGCGTAACTTCAGTTTCAGAGAGAGAGAGAGAGGGACAAAGGTAGTTTGAAGTTTTAAAAGAGACAGACAGAGAAACAGAGGCTGGTTAGTATGGGTTTACAGCATCCGAGGATATTCCTCCGGGAGTAGTGGAGAACGCATGCAACACAAACTTACTCCATCTCTTTCTTCCTATTCCTCTCAATTTTACTCTCCTTAATTTCATTTGATTCGGTCCTGCGCTTCGACGTAGGCTAATTAATTTGGGAGGAATCCTTGGGGCTACATGAAACGAACTGCCTCACTAAATTACTTTATAGTTGAACCGCCAGTGTCAGGTCGAGCGATGTAAAATGAGGAACCGAATGTTTTTGAATTGCCAGGTAATGTAATATTTCATAGCTTACATTTATTAGTTTTAAATTTTTACGTTCAAAGCAAAGGAAATTATCTAGCTAGTCACCCTAATCGGTGTGCACGCGGTCTAGACGTCAACCTAGTTTAATCTTGTTATTCAGTGACGTGAAGGTCAAGAAACTGGCTAAGTGTACTGAATATGATTTTACCCTCTACCTTCATTTAAATGTAGGTGCATTTCCTTTAAACTCTATCGTCATAGACCCTACCTCTTAAGTGTAGATATGTAGATATTTCCATTGGGTAGTGAAACGGGATGCACATAAAAACAACTACCTGGTCGACCCGCTTCGGTGGCTGCATAGTCTAAGGTACTACTCTCACAGTAGACTAGACTGCTGATAACGGGGAGATCATGGTTCTAATCTCGGTGGGGTGAACTTAGGGTGGTTTTTCCATAACGGTTTTACACTCTATCTCTCTTTACGCAAATGTGAGTACACTTCCTCTACATGTAACCTTCTTCATCGCTAAAACCATTAGCGTAGTTAATACATAAACAAATAACCCGAACAGTTGGTAAGTCATGGTGCTAAAATTTTTTTTTTTTAAACTACCAAGTCTATAGGGGTAGGATTGAAGAGGAAACCAGAAAATAAATTCAACCACCTTACCAAGATTTTACTAGTTTTTTTCTCTCAGTCCCGCGTCTTAATAACCCGTTCGGGTTGTACGCTTACTAGTTCATACATTTTAAAACTAGGATATCTAGTTGTCAATATTTGTGGAAAGTATTAGAAAGGTAGTTCTAGGAAATGCACCCACATTAGCGTGGAGAAAGGAGGCGTGGATTTCATGTGGAAAACCACCCCTCAGCACTCCTGGTCTACAGTTACCTATTATTCAGTCTAATGTGAGCCTGATCTCATAAACAATGTGACCAGCAGTATGAATAAATTGGAATGTACAAGGCACTCTTAATACTGTCACTTATTTACGTATTTCTCATTTCGATTTTAGAAGCATAAATTAGAGCTAATTAATTGGTTTTCTCCTTATTTTCCAAGGTTGTCACAAAGTTTTCTAATTTAATTTCCTCTTATCCTAGGGTTGGCCTCATAGACTTTTAAAGTTCACTAAATCCTTGTGGGATGAATATTTGGAGACATTTATTTTAAAAGAAAAACCCTTTGATGTGGTTTCCCCCGTCTAACCACACCAAATATTTGTTTTTATCACATATAATTTTTAAATAAAAATTAAAAGAAATAGGGAAGAGGATCTATAAGGTCTACTTTGATGTTTTATTAATTAAGATAACTTCGTAAGAGTTTCTTTCATAGTCAATGCTTTCACATTCTTAATGTTGCCTTCCTGTCTTGGAGAAATATCCCCTTTGAGATCATAGTAATTTGTAAGACATTTTTTTGAAGGGAAAGATTTATTTAATGGCGTTTTGAGTAAAACATATATAAGCCCCCTTTCTTTAAATATATAAATAGGCTTATAAAACGTTGTCAAAAGACAACATGAAAGGCAGGCTGATATTGAAATTATGTTGATTGATTCAAAAACAAAGCTAAGAAATGTAAATCATCTTTTTTTATTATTAAGCACCGTACTACCCGTTCGGTTTATAAGCATATGTACTAATTACAATAATGATTTTAGGGATTAGGTAGTTTATATTTAAAAGAAGTGTATCCACATTTGCGTAGATAGTGGGTGGAAAAACATTTGGGAAAAAACCTTCAGTACACCCTACCGAGATTAAACTATTGATCTCCCCGTCATCGGCAATCTATTCTACTGTGAGAGTAGCCCCTTAGCCCATGCGGCCACCGAACCGAGTGTAATTCATCTTGTAACATTAATAGTTTTTATGTTTTAAAAACTACACACCAAATATAAAGCTAAGAAATTTAATGCTTCTTGTAACATTAATATTTATTATGTTTTAAAAATCTCAAACACATGCACACGTACATATAAATATGCATATATATACTGCATTACACATTAAATGTTGACTATATGTTATACATGTTATTTCTTGCTAGTCACGATATTTTTTTCAATAAAAGCTTTCTTAATGAATTAAATATCGAATGATAGTTGATAAAAGACATAAACCTCACATGTTTTTTAGGTACCTTATATTTTCCGTCCATTTTAAGAGTTATACCCCCCTCCCTATTCCATCTGATGGAATCATTACTCATATATTTTTGTATTCCTCCTTAATATCTACGCTTAGTAGTTATTTTATATCGTAAGAAATCCAACACTTACAAAGCCAATTATGTTTTAAAATATTTCAAATATCTTCAAAAGGAATTTAACGTTAAAAATATTCATTGTCATCTAATTTTGGGGTGAATTTACTATGAATCATCGCAGATAGGATCCCCTAAAATACATTTATGGGTTCGGCCTTGCTCCCTACAAGTCTTGAAGACCTTGTTTCGGTTCCGGATGATACTGACGATGATGTTAACTTTTTGTGTACTGGTCCATCTTGCTATCTTATTATTGAAATATCTGGGAACAAGAGGAAATATTGTAGTGCTAATCATAAGTTAGGTAAGTTTGTAAGTCATGTGCTGATAATTTTTGTGCGCTTATAAAGTGTAAAGATGGACATGATACAAAAATACTGTATTTTCTGCAGCTGGTTTCAGGTGATTGGTGCCAATAGCTACTGTAGGCCTACAAGGTTAAGTTAGTGTTTACGTCGTGTTTTGGTTTATTTGTGTTTTCAAAAAGTGAACGTTATTTCTAGTAATAATAGTAATAATAATAATAATAATAATAATCACAATAAGAATAGAAGCGTGATTACCAATCCCCCATTTTGGTTTGAAAGTCGTGTAGTAATTCAACCCCCCTCCCGTCAATCAGAACTTTCTCTGACTTGCTGAGGCATGTAGAATGCGACTATATTCCCTGACAGACAAGCGCGACCTCCCTACCCTCCCAGCCCTCACCCTTATACTTCTAGATGATGGCAAATGGGGTGGTTTAGGGGGATGTTCACTTGGTGAGGGGCGAACGTGGGAACTAAACGGATGTTACGTTCGAGGGTGACAACCGAAAGATAGAACTTGCCAAGTGGTAACTTACTGGAGGGTTGATCGAACTAGATTTTGGTCGTCTATTTATCCGAAAATTAAGGTGACCATTTTAAGGTTGTTAGAACCCTTATTCTAAAAATCTTAACATTAAATAACATACATAAAATGTTAACTTTAAAGTTATATTCAAGAGCGTATATATACAATAATTTTTTCACTAAATAAATGCTATGAAAATATCGTACATGTTTTATCAAATTTATGTAACTTTCAAAAATAAGTAGTCAATAAACTGCCCTAAAATGATTTTTTCTTTGAAAAACCAGTTTAAAATATTAGTTGTAATTTAAAACATTCCTAATATATACTTCTATATGAATAAAATAAAGAGTTTGTGCGTCTGTCATGAGAGCTGCGTGACATCTATCGCATGCAGAGGGCTGAAATTTAAATGTTATAAGCCCCTTTGCACGAACATGTGCACCTTGAAGCCAGAATTTTGAAAATTTTACTCTAACAATTTTAAACCATCAAAAACCAAAACGATGAAGAAATATTAACACCAAGAGAAAGCTTTACTACTACATTTCATACAATTTGTAAGTTTGGTTGCCAAGGAGAGTAAACAAGAAGAGAGTGGTATCCACAACAAACCTTTCTTCTCGTGTCGCCATGGAATATTAATAATGTTAAATGTTGTGACTTATTTCTTATAAATAGCTTTTAGGTGTTAATACTTTTTTCATCCGTAAACCATTTTACCCTTTACCTCTTTTACCCTACACCCTTTATACCTTACACCTTTCATATCCTAAACTCTTTATACCCTACAACCTTTTTTACAAATTTTTACGACATTTTTAAAACCTTTTACAATTTACCATAAATTTTTATAACTTTATACCCTAAACTATTTTTCCGGAGCCAAGTGGGGAAGAAAGGGCAAATATTGTACAAGTAAATATTATAAAAAAGGACAATAAGATCAAAATGGCAAAAATTGCAAAAATGTCCAAAAATTAACAAATTTCAAAAAGAGTAAAAGGGGCACAGTTGAGCAAATATGGTAAAATTATCAAAAAAGCTTGGAAATAGAAAAAAAAGCTTAAGAAATAAATCATACCAAAATAAATAAGCTTAAAAGGGGTAAAAGAAATGAAAAAGGTAAGAATATTAAAATTTTGAAGACGGTGTAGAAAAGCGAGGAAACGGTAGAAAAGTTGTTGGTGTGAAAAGCGTGAACGGGGTAAAAAGGGTGGATAAGGCAATAAAGGAAAACATGTAAAAAAAGTTATATTTTTAGGTAGGGAGGGTAAAACGTTTAAAACGGTGTGAAAATTGCAAAAAAGGGCAAACTTAGTCAAACGGATAAACGGGTTAAAAAGGTTAATTGGGGTAGATACGTTAAAAAAATGCTTACATATTTTTATTGGATTTAACAACTAACTTTTAACAACTAATTATTTAGGCTGTGACACTCTACTTATATTTTTGTTAGCACCAACAGGCAAGAGTATTAATAGAGAAGGAAGTGCGGGTAATATGGAATACTATTTACTTTTTCAATAATATCAAAGCGAATTTTCACATTTTGTCATTGAGTTCCATATTAAACTTGTATTTAATGTTTTTGGCTATTTTTAGTGTCTAAAGCAAAATTAATAACTTTTAATGTCCTGTAGGAGCACTTAAAAGAGATGTGGAACAAATGAGGGCAATATGGAATACTTAGAGATAGGGTAAATTGGCTTTTGTGAAAAACGCGAGAGAAAAAAGGGGGGTTGAAAATAGGGTATTTATAAGTTTTCTTTGCGTTTCATGGCATTTGAAAGTGTCTAAAGCGATTTTTATTTCGCGAATTAACGCGAAAAACGTGATTTTGAGAGTATTTTAGCTAGATTATTCTATTTAGCGAAATAGACGCGAATTCCCTGAAAATGCTGTGCATTTAAATAAAATACTGAGAATTTCTATAAAACGATGTTTTTCAGCGGAAATAAGTGATTAAAAAATCATTGAGTTTCACTCGTCTGTGAGCTTCAGCTCGGGTTTTACTTGCATCCTGTGCCTCCCACAGCCCATCCGGCTAATCGCCACATTTTGTGTATATATTAACTATTTTTGACTTTCACTTTTGAGTGAACTGATTCAACGACACCAACTATTTACGATACCAGCTATTTACTAAACTATTTTTATTTTTGTACTGTAGGCTACAATGATTTTTTTTTTGACGTTACACATAGGTGTAAAATAAATTATGCCAATTGAAGTAATTCTGCATTTTTCTGTTTGTGTTTGACACAATCTTCCAGTTTCCTTCCTTATTAATTTAATATTAATTATTTATAATTATAATCTCTCACATGAAAATAATTGCAAACGAAGGTTAAAATACCCTTCGTATTAATGCATAGATAAATTTTATCATAAATCCTTTGTATAGGTCCTAAAGACATTGACGAAAGACATTTTTACCTATTTTGCTACAAAATGCTAAATTATGCCGCAAAACGCTAAATTTCCAATAATTAATGCTAAAAAACTGAAATTTAATGCAATTTTACCGTATCTCTAGGAATACTACAAATTTTACATAAAAAACTAATTATATTTACTAAAACTAACAAATGTTTCATAAGAAAGTGTAAAAAAACATGCAAATATTATGTGTAAAACAATAAAATAGTAATGATAACGAATCATTGAATGATATAATTATAATAAAAAATAACTAATTAATAAATCAGTATTAATAATGAATTATTAAAATATAATAGACTAAAATATTGTATCAGGTTATATTGTTCTCTTAATAGATTTCTTAGGCGTTAGGAAAAATGTTTAATCTTACGTTGACAAAATAAATCACTTGCCAAATACTTGAAAAAATGTGCGGGCATTATGGAATAGTAGTATTCCTTATTGGCCGACTCGCCATTTTGTAAAACAATATTTTTTGTTAGGTTATAATAAAATTACAGTAAAATAACGTTTTAACTCAAAGATAAACATGAGTGAGCCTTAACTAATTGATTTGATTATAATTAATAAGAACAGTAGAGTAAAGAAATACAGCATGATAAACACTAGCCTGCAAAAGTTTTTGTGACAGCCAAAACAAACAATCGTCTCTCACAAAACAATCAGTTGATCTGTCGAAGTGAGGGTGTCACTAGCTGTTCAAAATTGTTTTCTGTAATAGTGGAAATAGTTAACGATAGGGCGTGACACTTAACATATGAGAAACAAAGGTATTCCACGATGCCCGACTATTCTATAATGCCCGACTATTCCATAATGCCCGCATATCCTCTATTCAATTAGTCAACCTACTTTCGTGTTTTGTATTACATTTAAACTAATAAAGGATTACTATTTAAACATAATTTAAGATTTGATTACTTTTCCCTGTGGCTCATTTTGTATACTACATAATAAAGCTACTTTATAGATTCCCATTACGAAAAATGAGTACGCCAGCTAGTTTTTAATAAATTAGCAAAGGCCGTCTTAGAATAACTTCAAATTCTCAAAAATCAGTTATTTGTAAACTATCTTTATGTTAATAATTTGTATAAAAGAAATATAAATAATTATTTATTATTTTAAACATTATCCAGATATATTTTTAAACACAACTTTTAAAATAATTCATGAAAAGTTTCATATTTTCAAAATCAGTCATCAGTTAACTATTCTTACGACAGTTGCTCTCCAAAAAAATTAGTGAGACTCTAAGACATACTCCAGATATCCAATTTGAACAGAATCCTTAAAGCCATTTCCAAAATTTTAGAAGAAAACAATCATTTTACCATTAGTTTTAGAACTGTATTTTAAACCAAGATATATTCTTGAGGTATGACCATAATAATATTAATATTGAACGAACTCCAAAAAAACTGTTTCGGTTATATCCTTACGTTCAGACAGACTTTTTTTTAGGTCAGGGGGACATAAACCGTAAATACACATAGTCTATATGGGTTATTTTCACGATTAGAATAATTTCTTTATACCAGAAATTAAAAAAAGTAAATTTGAGATGTGTAACTTATAGCCTGCTCAATAGTGACTGACACCTTGATTAATGCTCTAATTAAATTGCTCGGTGACCCAAGGATCACGTATTTGGTACCCTGTAGGGTCTAAAATGGATCATTTATAAATTGTGTTTGTTTATTTCCCCTTAAATGATAACTAACTGTAACCCAGTTATTATATATTTCCCATAGCTATTCATGACACAATTTTTAGTGTTATAATCTATTCATGTTAATTTAATCTAATTAATTTGTAAATCAGGAAAAGGTTTTTAAAGGCATTTGTGTGGAGCGTTAAAATTTACGCATGTGAGACATGGCCCTTTTAGGAAACTCAAAGGAAAAGGCTAGAAGCACTTAAATCGTGGTGTTACAGAAGAATATTGAAAATATCATTATGAAACCATCTTGTTGTTTGGTGATGTTCATGAAACCCTTTTAGGCACTTAATCACTTGTAGTCTACAGGTGTCTGCTATGTGACAATCACAGGTGATCCAAATCAAGAACAATATCAGATATCACTCTTTCGTATCATGTGCAAACAAGCACTATTATGTTCGACTAACACAATGAAAGAGATTAGAGTTGAACTGTGGTCCCGCCCGCGTGGAAGCCGGAGAGCAGGACCATGTGACCTGGTGACGGTAGTGTGACATCATACTCTACAATTAATGGAGATAATGAAGTGCTTAGAAAAATAAGTGAAGAAAGGAAGCTTTGGAGAGAAATACATACAGCAGAGAAGAGTTAACATTGTCAAACATATACTGAGGAAGGCATGATAGTTTGACGAATATAATTATAGAAAGAGAATGTAAAAGGAACAAATTCAAGAGTGAGATCAAGACTGGAAAACATGAATCAAATAGAATACTATGTTCATTATAGTGAGGATTCATTTCTTATAAAATCCTACAAATCTTTA
Organism: Timema genevievae; assembly: GCA_902155825.1. Lineage (NCBI taxonomy): Eukaryota > Metazoa > Arthropoda > Insecta > Phasmatodea > Timematidae > Timema > Timema genevievae. The sequence goes on from CABFWO010001685.1 coordinate 86,500, forward strand.
CTCATTAGATTAAGTAATTAATAGTGTCGGTGTTTAATGTAATATTAATCAAATAAACAGATCCCCTCTAGTTTATGTCTTAATTTCAATGAGGATGCCTAGTTGGAAATCAACTGATATGTACAGTAAATTATGTATAGATAAATACATAAATAATGTTCCAAATAATGAAATAGTAATGATAATTATTATTAGCACCGCATCTTACTATCCGTTAGGGTTATACGCACAGGAAATAATTGAATTCTACTAAAAAGAGGTGATCTCATAGCGTAATGACGACTTAAAATCAAATAATAATCAATATACAAATGATAAAGTTATCATAAATCCTCTTGCTTTTTTTTTATAGAGCCCATAACTTTTTTAATTAAATTTTATGATACATTCTTTCTTTTCTTTGACCTTAATTTTGTTATGTCGTATATGTTTTTTATTCATATTACCTAGCCTATTTTGTTTATTGATTACTTGGTTATGGGAAATAAAATACATTATTGTCCTAACCTAACCAATCTTATTTTAAAGTTAAAAAATGTATGCCTGGAAATTGCGTTATTAAGATGGTAAACTAAAAATAATAGTATCTAGTTTTATTACTAAAATAACAACCCTTCACTGTTTGTTTTAACTGACAGCTACTAACTGGGTAAATAAAGTGATGTGTACAAACTTGACCGGGAAGCTTACCGTCAAATAAACGTTAACTACCACGAGAGAAGCTAAATGTTTCACGGAGAAAATTGGACATACAACTAGACCTTGTTACGTAATGTACACCCCTTCTCCAAATTAATCCGACTGTCGCCCTAATGAGAGAAGCTTGTCGAAAGCTTTCCGCAGTGAACTCCTTTTAATTGGCTGCAATGACAAGAGAGGATAACAGATTTTTGTGGTCGAACGTTTTAGGGCGACCAAATAAATACAAAGGTCAGTGTTACTGAGTTCAGCTTGTGATATGTGAAACTACACCTTAGTATTGAATTCGTTTGAGATATTTTTTCTTGTTACATAAAATAATGTATTAGTTTGAGTCAATCAAACTCCCTTTCTAATATAGTTTATTATAGCTTGGATCCATATTTTTCTAAAATAAATTATCAGTAAACAACCCTTTATTAATTTTCCTAAAAAAAAAACAACACACACACACACACACACATTGTATGGGTACTCGTATTAAACACTTTTCAGATAAACATTTTAAGCACAATTGTTACAGCTATTTAAAAAATGCACCATATAAATTAATGTCAGGTGGATTTTTTTCAAACAACATACAATTTTATTTATTAGGTAAAATACTCTACGGATATTCAAAAAATCAGTCGTCAGTAAATTAACCTTAATTATAGAGATCTATTATATCGATTCTGCCTCTAGCCATGACCATATAACATTTAAATATCAAGTTTTAACAAATTCATCCAATATTTTCGGCTCTAACCTCAGATACAGACAGACATAATTGTAAGAACTACTTTTTTTTTAAATTCAAGGGCATACAAAACATGAAGATTCAGCGCAATCTTGAGGTCGATCATTTTCATAACTACAATATTTTCCACAGTATATGAGAACACTTATTAATTTAATATAATTATTTTTTCTATCACCACGTCTTACCACCTGTCAGGTTAAACCTATGTATATTATTACTTTAATAGAGTAGGGATGAGAAAGGTAGCATTTTAGAAGTAATATACCCGCATTTTCGTGGAAGTAGAATGGGGAATCATTTTAAACAACTACTCTCAGCATACCCAACCAGGATTTGAACTCCGAACTCCCCGTCATCAGCAGGCTGGTCTAACACGAGGGTGATACCTTAGACCAGGAGTCTCCAAACTAAGGCTTGCCACAAGATTATATCCGGCCCGTTCCAATATTTTATCAATATTTTATCATTACAGGAGTGACTGTCCATATTATGACTTGAATCTAAATTTTCATGTTGAAACAAATTTTATTTGTGATCTATTTGCACATGTCAAGGCATTCAGGACAAAAATAATGCTACTTGAAGAACAGGTGAACGCTACTTTGACCCGCAAAAATGTGTAAAATATATTATATGGCCTGCATAGTAGAAAGTTTGGAGACACCTGCCTTAGACCATCCGGCCACTTAAGCGGGTTATCGAATTAATTGTATTGAAATTTCCTTCTGATCATATTCCATATAAACTGCGATCCTTTTTTTTTCACCGCGTCTTACTGCCCGTTTTGCATTTAAGAACGTTAGTGAGTTAGTGAGGAGGATTATTTACACTAGAGGAAATATACCAGGATTTTCATGGAAGAAGAGTGGAAAACCATTTAGGGAAAATCATATCAATCCTGGTTGTGATTCGAACCCCAACCTCCCTGTTACTGGCAATTTAGACAAGATATAACTGAGCTGATCTACCAATCGGAAGGAGGCCATTATAGTTTTTAAGTCACTTTCTGAATTTTCCTAAGTATAGGTTTTATCAAGCGTTTCTGATATACACAAGATATAGTCCTCATCAAAGAATAGTGTTTATAAAGAAAAAAATCCACCAAAATTACTAAAATCTAATATAGCCTCAACCGGGTTCTCACTACACTCTTAGGTTACTTGAACAAGCACGCTACGCATTCCAAGAAACCAGCTATAGTGAAAAGTTGCATGACAATATATAAAGGCATATCACTAGGGATCTTTAATTGGCCTACACTCAAAAGCCCAGCCCAAGTAGGCCTATTCAGACCCAGCTATCTGGACCAATAGTAAAACAGATAACTCGGCAACACACATTGAGGGAGATAGAGAATAAGATAAGTCTCATAATGGAATTACAATACAATTTTAAGAAGATACGTACCATGCTCAATAGTAATATGAGTTCTTAATAATTCAAAACAACGTTCATGAAAAGCGATTGAATCACATTTATCTAAATAGGGCCTATTTAAACCGTTAGAAAACGTTTTCAATCTTAATGTAAACATAGCAAATCATAGTGAAATATGAGCAATATTTTAAGCTAGAACGAATACAACCTATCACCTACATTAATGATCTAAGCCTTTCAAATGAAAACCGTACGAGAATCTTAATAAGCCTGTCTTGAAAGTGTAAATATTTAACATTACCAAGATAGTAAAACATTCTTTAATAATGAAACTTGTAAGGTTTTGCTCATAATAATACTCCAAAATCTAAAGTTGATCATAAACAAAATTATTGAAAGAGTAAACTTCTAACCTAACCATGACAGTAAAACACTCTTAAATAATGAAAAATAATAAGGTTTTGCTCATAATAATACTCCTAGATCTATAGTTGATCGTAAACAAAATTATATCCAATCATCAAACTACTAAGTGAAACTAATTAAGTTATATCTGTTCTATCAACCAAGATATCAGAATAGTCCTAACATTTCTCAAATACCTACTGAATATCACCAAAAACATCCAATCTTAGACACGCTACGATAATTAATTTAAAGGCAAAAATTTATAATTTGAGATTTCATTCAAAGATAAGATTAATTAATATATATATGAAAGTTAGTCATTCAAACTCGGATCCAAAACAGTTTAATACTACATTACGATGGTTTTCTAAACAACACTAATAGAAATTAAATATAAAAAAATAATTAAATACGTCGAAGAATAACAAAGTTTAAGCCCTACATTATATCGGTGGGATATAAGCTGCCTAGTTTTCCATGAAAAAATAAATTATAAAACATCTCCAAAATTAACAATGACTTACATGATAATGCAATTAGTCCTTAATTCCTCTAGGCATCAAAGAGTGATGTTCCTTTCTGGATACTAGCTTTTATCTCAGTTCGAACAACGGGGAAAATATGTGGGGAGAAACAACAAGATCTATGAAATCATTCTCAGCGGGTCAGAGCATGGTTCTCTCGGTGACGCCTGCGCACAGCGTCGTGAGGTTAACCTTAAGGGGTTAGGGAGACACACGTGATTACACTCGTCGCTCTTTTCCCCAAGATTGCACCTGCACAGCGTCTAAAGCTTGGGTGATAGAATAGACGCACAATGTTCTGATATCACTCAGGAACTTAGTTATTGTTTTCTTGTTGAACTCTATCGGTGTGCAGTTCTCCGTGCCGGCGAGCGTAGAGTTTCCGTAGTTAGGGCGCCGACTTCTCGGTAAAATGGGGTAAGTGCTGTTAGATCTTGTAAGGTGGTGGAAGTCAGGGGCTATTTTGTTTGTAGCCACGGTACAAGCCTTATGGTTATTAGTTTTGAGAGTAACAAACCTATAGTACTGCCCTTTTTCCGTGGGTCCTCATCTTCCTCAGCACAGCGCCTTCTCAGGTTGTGGATGAAGGATACGGCCTTCACATATGAACGGTAGCTGCGAATATATTGAATAAGCAGTCGCAGACAGCCGATAGGGGTGGTCCCCCAGCTTGAGGGTTAGCTCTCACTGTAAAAATAATCCCATCAAGAAACACAAAAATATTGCCATGGTATTCCGGAGATACGGGACAGAACTTGCTCCAGATAGGGAGAGGTGGTGTACTTTTGTAAGTGCGGCAGTGAAATTTCGAGTTCCTAATGCCATAGAGTTACTAGGTAGTAATACTGCCCATTGTTATTTGTGGATTCAAACTCTTAATTTGTATCAAGAGAATAAATCTATAGTGTTTGAGAACAAAGTGGCGATAAATATATCTGGGCTCAAGAGGGATTAACAAATAAAATAATTTAGAAAGTTGCATATTTAAGAGCTTCGTAGTTTTATGCATCTCCAAAACATCTTTAAGGACAAACAAGGAACACAGACTGCGATTTGTGGAGGACGGGGGCTTATGTGGCATGTATGGAGGATGGCAGGTGTGTACATGAAGTTTTAGTTGAGAAACTTAGAGAAACCAAGAGCTCTTGATAGATCAAAACATCGATAAGAGTATAATGTGAAAATAGATTTGAAGGAGTTTGGGTATTAGGTTATGGATTGGACGGAAATGTCTCAGTAAAGGGTTGAATGACGATTTTACGTTCTGGTGACCATGAAATCTTGAGTTCTTTAAGGTCAGTAAGTTAGTAAGTAAATAATTAATTGAAACACTTTTATTTGATTTCTAGAAAATAACAGATTAGGCTGAAATTTTATTGAGTTTATTTTACTCACTAGTGGTAACCCTCTGGTTTTCCCCACTTTCTTTTCACAGGAAAGTTGGTGAAAATCCTCTAAGATCCTTTCCCTCTTCACTACCCTTTAAATTAAACATTAATTTACCTTGGTGTTAAACGCAAGTTAAAAACAACTAAGCTATATTTTTTACCCCTGTATATTAGTAGCCGTTCGGGTTGTACGTTTATGTACACTTTATACTAATGTTCTTAAAGATTTGGAAAGCTATAGTTAGAGTAAATGTGTCCACATTTGTGTGATGAGAGAGTGGAAAACCATTTTGGAAACATCCTCAGTACACCCGACCGAGATTCGAGCCTCGATCTTCCCGTCATCAGCAGTCTCATCTACTGCGAGAGTAAAGGCTGGTACACACAGAACGCTAAGCTAAGCAAAGCTAAGCTAAGATTTGCTCTGCTAGCTCTTTAGAAAAAGAGCGGACCATATATTTAAATGTGTTAGATCACACAGAAAGCTAAGCTATTCCTTGCTACACCGTGCTATGTTTTTCCCAATTGTTTGCCGGGCAAATTTTCCATCTCCCATCTTGAGCCATCTTACGTTACGCATGCGCATAACGCAGCTTGGGCAGCTTGGTGAAAATAACAAAGAAGTGTTGAAGTTTTGCTTTCAGTTTGTTTCACGTGTATTTAAGTAATATTCTATTCAGGTTTGATATTTAATAAGTGTTTTTATATTAAATGAGAGCGTTAATTGAACATGTCAAACCTCCACCTCCAAAATTTTCTTCATCTTCCAAAACAACTGCTAACAGCAGCATCTTTTCTTCCTCAGTACTATAACTTGAACTCAAACAAAACTTTTGGAGAACGCCATCATAACTAAACTTCACTGGAGTAGTACAAGAAGTAAACAACGCTGAATTATGGGGGGAAAAGAGGGACCATAACTTAGTTTAGCTTAGCAATGAGTGTGAAACCAACCTGACAAAGTCTTAGCGCAGCACAGCATAGCTTAGCTTAGCATTCTGTGTGTATCGGCCTTTATACCTTTGACCATGAAGCCACCGAAGTGGGTAAGCATGTGTTGTGTGTAGTAATATTACTAGAGTACCAATAATGGTAGCGAGCGTCTATTGGGGCAGAGCAGCTCATGATTTCAGTCCCCCTTTCTTTTGTGCAAATCCTTTCCCGTTGAAAACACAAAAGGAACAAAAAGGAAATAGAGCTCTGGTTTTGGATTCACAGAAAGGACAAAAGCTGTTATTTGAGGGAGGTGGAATTATTCGCAATACTCTTGTAATGATTGACAGAGTTTTCATTCATTGATTCATTCTTCCGTGGATGCTTTGAAATTTGCCTTGTACTCGGTCTAGCTTTTTCGTATGTCCGTTTTAAATAAAACATAAAGGTGGCCAAATGGTCTTATCAGTTAGGATCACATAGATTTTAGTCACCATTTAAAGGGAAATTGTGTTTGAATCTCAGTGGAGTTGGTTTACCCTATCATTTTCTCGTCGTTTCTACACGATAATAACCCTTAAGCTAAGATCCCTTATCAATATCACGTTAGTTAAATCGTTAGTAGGACTTTTTGTGTTCTTACTAATAATAAACTCCATCAGTGGGCACGTGTTTAAGACGTCAAGCTCATATAGTCTGGTTTTCCAGCAATTAGGAGGTCAGGGTTCAAATCCTAAATGGGTTTACTGGATATAGTTTTACCAGATTTATTTACTACTACTTTTTTCCACACGAATTCAGATGAATTTTATCTGAAGTACAGGCAGCGTGCAAAGTGCAGACGATATTTGAATTCACGACATGAACGCGCAAGACGACCAAATTAATTTTAAGTTCTTGCAGGTAAAATCTGGGTGGCATCATGTTTACCACGATCAGATACTCTAAAATCCTAAAACATAGTTCACCGTTTCTCGTAAACTACTTGAACAATCACAGCAGTTTTTTCAGAATTTTATAAAAACCTTAAAAGACATGAGGATATTATTAAAATTTCCTTACTCCAATTGTTTGCTTTGAAATAATGGTTTTCTAACGAAAGAACTATAAGGAGATTTTTAGTGCATACATATTTGTACTCTGTGTAAAAGTCTTTTAATAATTGAAATAGATGGGTAGTATAGTTGTACGAAATGATAATCATGAACTGAATTTTATTTTGATATAAGAATCAGTCCTCTAACACCAATACTTTTCACAGTTTGATGTGTTTGGTTATGAGCTTCTCACGAGCGTCAGGTTTTCGATAAACTGAAGATTGTCAGAAAGACTGGCCCGTCATTCCGTTCCTACATTTCCTGATCTACTATTACTAGCTTTACAACATTTATTATTATTATTATTATTAATATTATTATTATGTTAAATACTTTAAATCACTTTTGGTTGTGTACTCTATTTATAATATATTCTACCTTTCTTGTATATTAGTGAATATATAAATCTTAAATTTATAATTGTTGTCCCCTTTGTCCGACAGTAATCATTCATCTCGGTAGTTAATACGTCTACCTTCTGTGTTAGGGTCCCAGGCTCGATCCCCGACATGCAATATATTGATCTTTGGTGAATTGTCAGCCTAGGAACTGGATGTTGACAATTTCATAGTATTGTATTAATTTATTCTATAAGTAATATGCTGATATAAAAAATGTGTTCAGAAAATGCACATTAAATATCCTCAGTAAAAAATAACTGAATAGTTGAAAGGGATGTAGTGCGCTATATTAGACAATCCAATTCTTATTATTATTTCCATTATTAAATCACCTATAATGTCCAGCCTCCCTTCAAGCACAATCGTCATTGACCGAACGGAATGACGGACCGGTCCATCTAACAATATTCAGTTTATCGAAAACCTGGCGTGCTTGAAGAACTTGTAACTAAACACATCAAAATGTGAAAAATATTGGTGTTAGAGGAACGAATCTTATATCAAATTAAAATTCAGTTCATGGTAATCATTTCGTACACTTATACTACCCATCTATCTTAATTAGGAAATTTTTTTACACAGAGTGAAAATATGTCTGCACTAAAAACGTCATTATAGTCCTTTCGTTAGAAAACCATTATTTCAAAGCAAACCAATTGTAATATGAGAATTTTAATAAAACCCTCATGTCTTTAAGGATTTTATGACAAATTCTGAAAAACTTCTGTGATTGTACAAGTAGTTTACGAGAAACGGTGAGTTATGTTTTAGGATATTCGAGTATTTGATCGCGGGAAACATGATGCCATTTTTTATCTAAAAACATAATTTCTACTCTAGCTACTAGTCTAAGTCCAGATAAATTTAGTAAATTTAGAATAATAGTGTATAATATGTTAACACAAAATTGTGTATTTTCTCAAATAAGTGACTTACAAAACCATACAAATTCTATTTAAAAACATTTAGGTTTATTATAAGGGAGTGTTTTAGTTTTTTTCTATCGCCACATCTTACTATCTGTTTAGATTATACATAGGTGAGGATGGGGAAGGAAACATTTTAGAAGTAGTCTACCTACATTTTCTTGGATGGAGAGTTTTAGAACGTATTATACTTACTGTCACACGCAACGCACACTAGACTGAGAACAATGGGCACGAAGTTTTTAAGGACACCGTCTACTTGAAGATAAATATAATGACACTGTGGTGTTTATTATGAGAGTGGAAATTGTACAGCTTCGAAACTCCTAAAAAAATTCTCAGCCATTTATTGTTATTGAGAAACTGTTTAATTTTTTTTATTATTATTTTAGGAGAATAACACTCCGCGTAAAACGTTGTTAGAACTGAGCTAATTTTTAACTTTTCGTGATTTTTCTTTAAACTATAAATCTTTAAATGTAAGCTTTATAATGCTATCATGTTGATACCTTTCACCTCCATTTTGGGTAAAACAATAATTTTAAAATAACAAACCACTTATGTAATAACCCGGGATTTCTGAACGTCAGCAACGCGTCTCAGCGCTCCGGTAGGTGGCCCCCTTAACCCAAAGTTATTTTACCATGAACATGAAAGGTATCCCAACACGAGATAACAAATCCATTTTTGGAGGGTGTGGAATAGCGAGTTATTGACATTGAACACGGCAACTTTCTAATAACACTCTCGTGAGTAAAACGACTTAATCTTTGAGTACCTTATCACCCACCCATTTCACCATTTTATCTTAAATTAAAACTGCCAGAGTAAGATTTTCAATGGTGCACCAGAATTCATGCTGTCATGTCTTGGTTCGATTCCTGGATGGATGCACCACGAGTGCTCTTTATATACTTGAGTGATTTCCCATATTCTTTCTAGACGATTTCTGATGCATTCCTTTAAACGCGCATGCGCATAAGATGTCTTACTAGCCATCAGGGCTATTCACAGATTTACAAAACGAGGTTGGGAAGAGAAAAGTAGAATCTAGAGGATATATACCTGCATTTACGTGGAGCTAGAATGGTAAACCATTAATAAAAAATCACCTTCAGTTCACTCTTCCGGGATTCGACCCCTAACCTTCCCTTTACTGACTAACAGGACTATGTGAATATGATATTTAATCCATGTGCTTTATGATTTGGGAGGGTCTAATTTTCCTTGTACTTTTAATTTTAGCAAATTTAATATAGAACTCTACGTTATACTACCTACTAATCAAATAATAGACTTTGTATATTTTTATTAAAGAAGTATGATTTTATTAGATTTTACTTTTATCATGAAGAGAAAGTATTGCAATCGTGAAACTCTTTGACATCAAGATTATGATACATCTTTGCTTATTATTTGCCACCTAACCCAAATTGTACTCTACAATTTCTGTTTGTCCCTTTGTCTGTTCCTCCCTGGGTCTGAATCCCAAACAGCTTTATGAATTTGGTTAAATATTTTATATTTATATTTTATGTGGCTTTACATTATTTTGACTCTATCCTTTAAATTAAGGGTAGTTTACAAATGAGTGCTCTTTTAAAATTAAAAATTTTTGAGAATAGCGTTAATAATTTGGTTAAAAATGGACAAATAAAAAATATTTACTTGTTTTTGGGGGAAAATTTGTCTAAAGGTAGCTTACTCATGACTGAATTTTTAAAAATAGGAAATATTTTAAATATTGCTCTAACTGTTTGGTTCAGAATGGGTATTTGGTGTTTTACAATATAATGAAGACTGGAGGGTCCCCATGTCAGGAATTTCTGGAACCATCCGTTATTATTTTCTTACCGTGACAGATGTAAGAAATGTGCAACAGTTGGGTAACACCCCAATCGTCTTTACACCGTTTTCCAGGGTTAAAATTGTTTTTTTTGTTCCAGTTAGGTCAACATCAGGATGTTGAAAAAAAAATATTCGTAAAAACTTTCATTACTAATTTTATACTAAAAATCAAATGTAAAGCTGTATAATTTAAGGGGATTAGTTGGCCTCTTATTATATAAATCTTAGAAAAAAGTTTTTCACCTTAGTATGCAAATAAATACTCTACTTTTGGACAGTTTTCTAAACAGTGAGGCCACATGGAAACGTTATTCTTAACTCTTGGTGCCTGCATGGTTGAATGTAGAGCAACCATAAACCCAATCTATTGGTCACAGTATTCACTACATTAACCAAACCTGGCTGTTTATATATGTATTTTGAGGTAACAAAAAACTTTCATTTGAATATTTTCTTATTGTAGGATTATTAAGGACTTAAACACACACTTATTATAATAAGATGATATCAAAAGTAACTTTTTTAATTTTTCTAGAAAATAAATTGATTTTTACTAACGAAAGTTGAATTTATCGTTTTATTATTAAATTTTACACTATTTTTTTTTAATGTATGTGAAAACTGGACGTTGATAGCTGCCACCGTTTCGGAGATATATTGAATCACAAAAATCTCAAATATGGTGGCCTTTTTCAAGATGGCGCCATCAGCATGCAGATAGCGATTGCCTCCTTGACTGAAATTTGTTCAGAGGGTATTGTAAATAAACCTACAAAGTATTTTTCTATAGCCAAAAAATGTAATAATTCTTCAATATTCAGCGACTTAGCAGATGGACTATAACAGAAATAATGTCATTTCCCAACTTTCAATTTCACTCAGGGATTGGGATGACTGACTGAGTACCCTGCTTATATTCCTATGTAAGTATACTTATTAGGGGGGACAAATGTATTTTAGTAAAACATTTACTACAAATTATTAAAAGATGAATAATTTGAATTAACTGTAAATTGGGTATCTTCAAACTATCCCAAATCTTACTTTGAGCACAGAGTCTTACTTTCCGCATATTTACACTAATCTCTTAGAGATAAAGGAGGTAGAATTTAGAGGAATATTAACATACTTTTCCTGTGGAGAGCGTGGGAAACTATTTAAGAAACCCAACTCAGAATTCTCAGTCGAGATACGAACTTAGAGCTCTGCGTCACTGGAAAACTATACCAGATGAGAATGACGCCTAGATCCACGTGTCCACTGGTAAGAATGGTCCTAAGCCTAATTATAGAAAACATATAAACGCAAGACTCCAGAATGTTAGTTTTATCACTAAAAAATGGGGTGAACTTATAAAATTGTGTAATGGTAAGTTTCAGGACACGTCAGAAATCGAACTCCGAATCCTCTGGTCAGAAGGCAGAAGTAGATTGAACTAAATATTTTGGACTTTAGCTTATTCTAACAAGGAACAAAATGAAAAATACTAATATGAAATTATTATTCTTGATTTTTCTTGCGAGAGGGTCATAAACTATGTGTGTGAGAGAGGGGGGAAGGCTGTGGATTAGGATAAATGGTGGGGAGGAGGGAGATAAATGGAGGGGAGGTGGTAATTAAGTTAAATCCTTCACATGAAGCTCGAAGCTAGCTCTACCGAGTTCCAGTCAATCCAGCGAGTTTAATCCAAGCAAAGTAATTATTAAATACTGTAATTATTTAAAATTAGTATTGAAATATATTTTTTCAGAAAATAATTTGATGTATCGCATTTTGAAATTCAGAAGTGATTACAAGTGAAGTCACGGAGAAAGGTAATCCTTTGCCCCCGGGGTAACAATATTACAAAATAGTTTTGGTTGAAGCTGGGCGTGACCACGCTATCTCGAAACGGGATTTAAGGAGGGGTGACCTCTCCTAATTACTCCGTAGATTGAAATCCAGAATTCCACTCAGTGACTCCGTGTTGGGGTGATTAGATTTCCTTCATTTGATTGGGGATGGAGGGACTGAAGTGTTTGTGATCTGACAAACTCCAGATAAACTTTTCCCGGAACCTTTTTACGATTTTATTGCTGCGTTTAGAGACCTTTTTCACTCCTGGGTTGTAAACACGTGGGACTTTATTATTATAGCGGACTTGAAATCACTTGATTCCCCTAATAGATTTACATTTTAATTATGTATGTTCCAAGTCTTACTACACATACTTACTAACCACATATTTACGCAAAACGGGTAGAAATTAATTATGTAGAATCTAAAGGAATTGTATCAGCATTTGTGTGGAGGTAGGGTGGTAAACCATTTCAGAATTAACAACCTTAGTACATCCAAACATACCCATACCGATGGGCCCACAAACTAAACTTCTTCAAGTTCATATAGACTGGCTTTCCGCTGACGAGGAGATTGGGGCTCGAATCCAGGTGGAGTGTACCAAGGGTGAGTTTTCCTAAACAACTTACAACACTCTTTACAAGCACTTGCGGGTATATTTACTTTAAATTATAGATTGCTCATCTGAGCATAGACATGACAGGTTGTGAGATGCGGATCAAAATAAAACATACATTTGCCTGAGATTCGATCTTTGACCTCTACGTAGCCAGCGTATACGAGTATTAATAATATGGTTTAAACTACCAGACACAAATTTTTGGGGCAAGCATAGTCAGCTTAGAATATTTTTGAAAAAGCTGTAACTATTATATATTCAGTAAATATTTAAACTTTGAAATATATTTTTTCACCTTTTTAATGACATTTTTGCATGAATATTAATTCACAGATTTTTATGGTCCTACATATGAGCAAATTTTAAAATCAACATTCACGGTGAAGGAAGTTTCTAAAATGTCTAGATATGGACATTATTTCTATTGATTTAGTAAAAGTTCAACTCCTCTCAACCCTCATTACATCCAGTCGAGACTGAAATAGATTGCATTTTGGAGCTGTAGAGGTCGAGGTTGGAGCCTTGACTGGTTGCAATGAGGGTTGTTTTACAGTCTGTCTTTTATACTCTTTGCCCGTGAAATGCATGTACACATCTTTAGAGTGGCAAGTCTCTCTTCTGCACCCAATTGGTATAAATATGACGGGTAGTAAGATGTGAAGAGCGACAACCCGGATGGATAGTAATACGTGAAGCAATATTAGCCTGAATGGATAGTAAGACGTGAAACAATGTAAGCCTGGATGGATAGTAAGACGTGAAACAATGATAGCCTGGATGGATAGTAAGCTGTGAAACAATGATAGCCTGGATGGATAGTAAGCTGTGAAGCAATGATAGCCTGGATGGATAGTAAGACGTAATATATAATAATATATAGTAAGTTATGGATAGTAAGATATAATACACTGATATGGTGGAAAACGTCAATCGTGCAGTTGACCCAGGCAAGTAAGCTCCTGTCACAGCCTTTGTCACGTCAGGCCGACTTGTATTTTTTGAACGAGAGAAGTACGACATCTCCCACTGTACGAGGTAGACAAATAAAACTCCTCAGAAAACACGACAAAGAAACATTACCACCATCACTCAGATGAATTAATGAACATTGTCGTTCATGAAACGTAGCCAGGCACAGGGTACACTCTGTTTCTAACAAATACATAGCCTTTGAACACCTAAAATTTTATTTATTTGTTGCAATTACTCATAAGAAATGAGCTGGGTGACATCCTAACCTACTTTTGTACCTACTAGTGATTGTATTTGTGTCTGTACTTAGCATCTTACTATTTATTTGGTCTACCTGCACAGATGCACTTGTGAATCATGGTTGAGGAAAGTATAATTACGAGGAAATTCACCTGTATTTGTGTGCATAGTGTGTCTGAATGCCTCTTAGAGGAAATAACGTCAGCACACCCAGACAGGATTCGAACCTACATCTCTCTTGATCGGAAAACAAAATTAGACGGAACTGTCATCTTAGTCCACATGCCTACCTGCCCATGCATCTACTGGTGTTCCATATTTAGGCCCACCATACATGTATTGCAGACAAATCTACCCCTGCACTTACTAGTGATTTTAATAATTGAATACAACATGAATGATTTGCAGGATTTCTTCTACAATATTCCTGTTTCTACCAATGATGTTAATAATTCAAGAAAGCATTAAAGATTTTTTAAGATCCTGATCAAAAGGATATTTTTAGAAAATACACATTTTTTTGTGATAACCATTGATAGCATTTTACTATACTATTAGTGCTACATTTCGGTATTGATATTAACTATCAAAATCGACTGATAAAATAAGATAAATTGGTGAATGGATGTATTGAATTGGTTTTAGTAAATGTGTAATTATTTAGGCCTCTTGTATATTTATATCAAAATCGTAATATAAGCCTTCCCTGCCCCTAGAAGTAATACAAATTATTATATAACACATCAATGCCTCATATGGAAAATTGAACAACTTTTATATATAATGATGTGGAGGAAACCTCAACAAACTCGTTTTATTCCAACCAAAATGTGTAAATATGTCTACTGTCTATATTGAATAATAAAAGATTGTTCATTACTTCAAGGAGTAAATATATTAGTTCGTTTAGAATAAATTAACTGGATAACTGCTTAGATGATTTATTTGAAGGGTGCTTCATGAGAAGTAATGAAACACAATTTAATTTTCTTTTTTAATTTCCAAAATTAAAATTTGTTTTGGATAGTTTCTATAAATAATAAATTATGCACACTCTGTTTGATAAATTCTAAGGTTTCTTGAAAACAGTATAAGTGGTTGTACCAAATTTAAACAAATAGAAGACCTCCCCCCGCAAAAGTCACAGCTAAGATTTAAGGTATGAATGGGTCAAGTGTTATATAAAATATAAAGTAAAACAAACGTCGCTGATTAGTTAAAAACTGGAGAAAAACTTGTACCATATTTACTACTAATACAACAAAGTTTCAGTCTTTATGTCTGTCACCTAAGATTTCTGGATTAGCTTAACTGTTTGCGATACAGTTTTTTTTAATATTATGTATGTATGTATGTATGTATGTATGTATGTATGTATGTATGTATGTATGTATGTATGTATGTATGTATGTATGTATGTATGTATGTATGTATGTATGCATGTATG